>VDFB02286248.1:220941-404167 GCA_007258455.2 Sequoia sempervirens | reverse complement strand
ATACCTCATCATAGGCCGAAATCAAGTGATTTTGAATAAAATATTGAAAGGAAATTTAAAATATTTTTAATTTGGGGCCAAGGGGGACTCATTCGCCACCCATGGAGAATGGGTCCCACCTAGGACCTGAAAATGTGTGTCAGGAAAAAAATTGTATTTAATGTTATTTTTTAGGATAATCATCCAAAAATACACTTAATAAATGAATATGAGGGCATAAAGGATCCAAATAAAGCATTAAAAAGGTGTAAATAGTGAAGATGTGCCTAGAAAAGCATGAAATCTTGTTACAAGACTTTACAACACTTCAAAATAGGACTTGATGATGAGTAAAAAGGTGGTTTTTAGGTGAATTGTAATGATTAGAGTCTAGAAGAATGTAGAAATGTCTTACAACACTTCACAACACCTTCACAAGATGTCGTTCTTTGAGTTTTAGTACCTAAATAAGCATGTTCAAGCCATGTTACAACATAAAATTAGAGCAACATAGTTCCAACACCATGAAACAAGACCTAAAAGGCCATGAAAATGACAAGGGGCCATTTTTCTATGACACACCCTTCACTCCCACAATTTGAGCTTGTCTGCAACTTAGTTTCAGCTATTATGAGTGAAAAACTCAACTTGTTTCATGTATTTCAACACCAAGATACATTTACTTTTGGCTCATAAGTTTCCACAATTCAAATCTTTGTGTCAAGCTCAATTTTATGTTTTGATGTTGACTAATGTGATTGGTGTGTTTTAAATGACCCAACGGTTTAGTTACCGCATTACCTCATGTCATTTTCTGCTCCCCTGCGGTACTATGGTTTGTCTTTAGTACCTTTCTTCAATGTACCACTCTATTGTGGGTTGTGTCTTGACCCCTTGACGTATAGCAGGATAATGTGGAGGGTGTGGTATATGGTAGTGGCTCCTCTCATTGTCCTACCACAAGTTGCTTGGTGATGAACTGCAGTAGAGAGGTATGGTATAGGTGTTATGAGGGGTGGCTAATGTGATAGAAATATTGTGGTAAAGGGTAAAAATGACTCTGTGAATAACGATAATGTGATTTATTATGAAAATAAGTGGGAATTTTGGATTTTAATTGATAAAATACTTATAATTTTTATGAAAATTTTGGTTTCAACAGGTGAATTAGTCCTACTTTTGGGCTTGAAAATTTATTTTGACATTTTTAGACAACCATTTGACATATTCCTGTTCTAGCAAAGTTTCTTGAAACTGGGACTACATTGCCTAGCCTGGCGTAAGTGTTCCAGTCAACATTTTCAATCAAATTTTTAGGATTCTAGAATCTCCCAGCATCAAGTTTTAGATTCTAGGTGCACCTCTTTCATTTTGTTTAGTTATTTCATCATTTACTTGCATTTTTAGGCATTTCTGCATATCACATTGTGTTTTCAAATGAGTTGCATTTCTTAGGTTTTGCATTATTATATTATTTCATTTTCAGATTAGAGCATTACAACATCTTAATTAGACATAATACATATCATTTACATTAACTTTGAGTGTAGAAATTTCCCATTTTGGCCCATTTCTTTCTCCTTTTAGATGAAAAACCATAGAAGTGTTGGAGTTAAAATGATAGTGAGAGTGCGGGGGGTGAATCAGTGTCTTAACAGATTTGAAAAATTTTACAAATTAAAAAACATAGCTTAGATTTGATCTCAATGTTATTCTGATTAATGCATTCATGATTTGAATGTAATCATTCATAAACAAAATTGAGAAAAATAATAATCCCAACAGTGTACTGAAACAACAACAACACAGTAAAGCAGAGAGAATACAAAAGAATAGAGTGACACAAAATATGCTGAGTGGAAAACCCTCCTGGGGTATAAAAACCACTCCCTAAATTCCTTCCAGGCTTAATCTTTTAATCAACTGTTCACAATGCCTTATAGGCTGATTTTTGAGCACCCACTCAAGGAGCACCAACCCCTCATTTAGAGATATCTATCTCAAGGAGTACCAACCCCTCAAATTATATTTTTAACAGTAATAATAACTTAGAGGATTTCTCTATTTTTAGTTAAGCACATATTTCTCTATTTTCTCATCTACATAATACCTTAAAGATTCAACAATTGAATCCCTACAATACCTCATAGAGAAGAAATTTACAATCTCTGCATCTTGTTATACAAATTTTATTGCAGAGTTTTATCCATATATTTTCATACAGCCAAGGAATGATTATCTCAGAATTACAACAACCAAACTAAAATATTGTTTTCTACTCCTCTTTATATACCTATTTGAATAAAAAAAATATAAGTAACTATCTTCAGAAGTAACGACTAAACAACCAAAAACAATACAAGAGCCGTTTAACCCAACTAAGTGCCATCCTCAACAAGTCTGAAACTTGTGAGATCATTTCTTTGCATAAAACGTACAACTTCCCACCACAGAAAATCATAACATCTAATGTATGAAAGACAATACTCAGTCAGGGCATCAATTGTCATAGAGATGCAGAGAGAAGTTAAATAAAATGGTGATTATAAACCAGAATGAGTAGCATGAAATGAATAAATAAAAAATACTAGACAAATCTGTAACTCCCATGGCTCCATCAACCACTGTCGAGCTTCCAGCCAGAGAGGCACATCAACATAGTAGCCATACCATTCATTTCTGAACCAAGAATGAATTTCATCCTAATAATGCCGTTACAGCCAACAACAATAGTAAAGAACAGTTTATGAAGCTTTGTCATGATGGTGGCTAGGCTAGGGTTCAATACCCAGTCAAAAAGAATAAGCTCAAAAAGTTTTCCCTAATCCTTTTTATTTCCATCGATGACACGTTATGCCGAAGGAAACTTTAACGTTGCCAGAAAACCTTATGGTTGTCGCTTTCTCCAAGACCCATCAGAGTCGAGAGAAGTCATAACGAATACATAGTGTCATGCTAAGAGCTCATAACATCCTTTTGGTCGATGAGACAAAAAGGTCCTCTCACCGAAATGAAACCAACATTCGCTATCGCTATAGCTTTTGATATCAGAGACACATCATATAGATGAACTTTGTTATACTGAAAGTCATTCATTTGACTTTGTCGACAAGACACACCATCCTCGCCATGACCTCACATCGATGAAAGAGTCTCACTGAAAAGACTTTTCAATTCTTATGAGTCGCTGTAACCTACAACCTTCGGGGAGTCCTCTTGTAGACTTCATAATGTTTCACCGAAAGACACTTGATACACATTGTCGCCATGACAAATCGCTCTTGGGAAGACCTATTCTGAAGAGAACATCTCTCACCGATGAGAAATCTATTCACCGAGACTTCCAGAAAGTCCTACCGATATGCAATTCTCCAACGACGGTCGGTGTGACATTGAACACCCGTTATGACTTCATGCCGAAAGCAAAATGTCTGGCCGAAGTGAATCCCAGATGTGATGTCAGCGAGATAAAACCACTTCACCGAGACCTATTCCGAAACCTCCCATCACTTGCCAAAATTTTCCCATTCAACCTCCAATTGGTGAGACAAGGTAATTTCGTTGTGACCACATACCAACAGAAAAAGCTTATGCTGAAAGACCTTTCTACTGTCGCCATAACAAAAAATAAATCTTGCCGACAGCTGCTAGAATGTTAAATTCAATCGACATGACATTAGAAATGTCTTGCCGATAGGCAACATAGACATTTCAAAAAGGACCGGGGAGACCTTGCCATACTCATGCCGATATGTGTAAGCTCGAATGAGAAACAACTAATACTTGTGATATGCAAAAAGAACCATCTTGACAAAGAAACCATTTTTCAAACTCTATCATTCAAAGAGATAGAATTCATAACTTGAACTAGAATTCTCATCACCATGAAATTAAAACATAACAAATAACTTTCTGTAATAGCCAAGAGACATCAAAGAAGTGCCATTATAAATCATAAGGATCAAATATTTTGTCATCATGGGAAAACCATAAACACAACTGAGATCCAATAAACTCCCCCTTTGTCCTTGATGGAAAAACATAAATGACTCTCCCCCTTTTTTCCTCAATGACAAAGCATAGAAGAGAAGAATGTGCATTGCCATGAAACACAACTGAGAAGCCAACCAAAATATCATGAGAAACAATTGCAAAAAAAAGAGTAGTAGTGCAGCAACCAAGATTGTAGGAGAGTTGTAAGTGAATCAAAACATATAAGATGCTCCCCCTAAGCAATAGCTTGGAGATTTAGTGAAGTAATGATTGAGAGATAACTCCCAATTGAAGTCTCAGCCTTTCAAATATCTCTTTTGCTAAGGGCTTAGTAAAAATGTTAGCCACCTAATATTGAGATTCAACAAACTGTAAGCAGACTTCATTAGCCAAAACCTTTTCTAGAAGAAAGTGAAACTTGATAGCAATATGTTTAGTGTGAGAGTGCATAATAGGATTTTTTGATATATTTATCGCACTAGTGTTATCACAGATAATAGAAACAGGTTTAGGAACTTCAATACCCATATCAGATAGAGTCTGACTCATCCACAATACTTGAGTACAACATGAAGTGGTAGCAATGTATTATGCTTCAATAGTAGAGAGAGAAACAAATACTTGTTTCTTGTTGTTCCACACCACTAAATGATCACCAAGAAAGAATGCAACACCACTGGTGCTTTTCCTATCATCCAAACAACCAGCCCAGTCAACATCAGTATAAGCAATCAAAGAGAAATCATTGCTCCTAGGATACCAAAGACCATAATCAAGAGTGCCCTGAATGTATCTAAAGATCCATTTAATAGTAGTAACATGAGATTCTTTAGGTGATGCTTGAAAACGTGCAATAGTGCAAACCGCCTGCATAATGTCAGGTCTAGAGCCTGTTAAATATAAGAGACTGCCAATCATTGATCTATATTCCATTTGATTTGAATAAGGAGAATCATCAATTTTAGTAAGTTTGCATCCAATAGCCATTGGAGTGCTAACATGATGACATCCATCCATTTGAAATTTCTTAAGCATCTCTTTAGCATACTTAATTTGAGAAAGAAATATTCCATTTTCACATTGAGAGATTTGAAGACCCAGAAAGAAATTTAATTCTCCTAACATTGACATTTCAAACTCAGATTCCATTATCTGAGAGAAATTTTTACTCAGTGACATTATTGCAGCCAAAGATAGTATCATCAACATAAATTTCAACAACTAAAATATCAAAACTTTCAATTTTAACATAAAGATTACTTTCTACACCTCCTCTAATAAAGCCATTAGAAATTAAATGACTGTCCAACCTAGAGTACCAAGCTCTAGGTGCTTGTTTTAAGCCATAGAGAGCCTTTTTCAACCTGTAAACATGGTTAGGATTATCTTTGCATATAAATCCTTCAGGCTGTTCAACATAGACCTCTTCATCTAAATAGCCATTCAAAAGGGCAGTTTTGACATCCATTTGATAAACAGTAAAGTTTTTGTAAACATAATAAGCCAAGAATATTCTGATGGATTCTAATCTAGCCACGGGTGCAAAGGTTTCACCGAAATCAATACCTTCTTGTTGAGCATAGCCTTTGCAGACAAATCTTGCTTTGTTGCGAATAGCATTACCATTTTCATCAACCTTGTTTCTATATATCCATTTGCCACCAATGACATTCTTGTCATCTGGTCTTGGGACTAACTCCCAAGTCTGATTTTTCTCAATCTGATCAATTTCTTCCTGCATAGCATTAAGCCAACATGAGTTTGTGAGAGTTTCATTAACATTTTTAGGCTCAAACTGAGTAACTAGACAGAAAGCAATTTGTGCCTTTTCATTAGATTCTACAGCCTTTCTTCTAGTTTGAACTCCTGCATTTTTATCCCCAATAATATGATCTTTGGGGTGGTATATAGCTAGATTTTTTGAAGGAGCATTTGATGCAACCTTTTCAGGACTTGCATTTTCATTTTTAGGGCTTGCTAATTCAGCAATAGACTTTGCTGTTCCAAATCCTTTAGAAATTATTTCAAATTCAAGTTCTTCTTCCTCATTATTTTGCAAAGATTCAGTATTCAGATGTGGTCTTTCATCAAATTTTACATTAACAACTTCAATGATCTTATTAAGCCTTTTGTTAAGACATTTATAAGCTTTTCTATGAGTTGAGTATCCCAAAAAGATACCCTCATCACTCTTTGATTGAAAGCTCCCAAGGTTATCATCATTTTTCTTGATAAAACACTTACTTCCAAAATTTTTAAAGTATTTGACAGAAGCAGTTTTTCCATACCAAAGTTCATAATGAGTGTGTTTAGATTTCACCCTAAGCTGCACTCTGTTTAAAATGTATACAACTGTATGAACAACTTCTTTCCAATACATGTCAGACAATTTAGCTTCATCTAGCATGGTTCTAGCCATTTCTTTTACAGTTCTATTCTTACGTTCAACTACCCCATTTTGTTGAGGTGTTTTTGATGCAGCATACTGCCTTTTAATACCGTGTTGTTCACAGTAATTGATAAACTCTTGAGAAGTGAACTCACCTCCTTTTTCTGATCGAAGGCATTTGAGTTTTAGATCAGATTCCTTTTCAACCATTTTTCAAAAGATTTTGAACCTTTCAAAGGCTTTTGATTTGTGCTTAAGAAATGTGACCCATACCATTCTAGTATAATCATCTACAAAAAGCATAAACTATTTTTCACCATTAATAGACCTTGTTCTAGTTGGTCCACATAAATCAGTATGCACTAGCTGTAGAGGTTTTGATGAAGAGTGTTCTTTTGTTTTGAAACTGATTTTAGTTTGTTTACCACTTAGACATTCTTTGCACACAAAATTTTCTGGCTTGTTAAGAATTTGTAAACCTCTAACATTCTAATTCTTACTGATTCTAACCATATTTTCAAAGTTTATGTGTCCTAATATTTTATGCCATAACCAACTCTCTTCAATTTGGCCCATTAGACACATACCTTGATTATTGTCATTGCATGATGAGTCAAGAAGATTGTACACATTTCCTTTTGTCCTCCTTCCAGCTGCAACAACCTTTCCAAGTTTGTTCTTAATCTCATATCCCTGTGAAGTAAAAAATAACATGATAACCACTATCACATATTTGACTAACACTTAGAAGATTGTGCTTGAGACCTTCCACATAGTACACTTTATAGATAGGAGTTTCTTCATTCAGAAGAAGTGAACCTCTACCTTTAATTTGAATACCAGAGTTATCACCAAACTTAACATATCCACCTACATAATCTTCAAGTTTTATAAACTTGTCCTTGTCACCAGTCATATGGTTAGAACATCCACTTTCTAGGACCCATAAGTCCTTTTTCTTGGAATGAAAAGCAGTTTGAACCAACATAGTTTGTTCAATGTTGTTGATAGTCTTAGGTTTCCAAACCTTTTTAATTTTTTGTTGTTTAGATTGTAGATTAGTTATGCACTGTTTGACAGAATGTCCTAAAGTATTGTAGTTAAAACATTTGATATGTCTAACAAATCCATAGTGTTGCCTAAGACCAAACCTGGGTATTCTAGAATTCATAAGCCTACAAGTGATCACCTTATGACCAAATTTGTTGTAGAAAAAGCAATAACCATAGAAAAAAGAATTGTCTTTGTATGAAGGTCTATTACCTCTAAAAAAATTAACATGATCCTTACCAGATTCTGAGTGATTTGAACCTCCTTTGACTTCAGTAGTGGGGTTTTTTTTGCTTTGTCAGTTGAGCATTCACCCTTTTCAAAACCAACACCAGATTTATCTTTGTACATCTTCTGCTTGCTAAGCATATCATTCAGTTTTAGAGTGCTTTCATATTTTTCAATTTCCTTCCTAAGGACTACTTCTTGTTCCAGTTTTTGAATTTCTTGATCTTTGCAGCTTACAGTCTCTCGAAGACCGACTTCAACTCTTTTAGCTTCTTCAAGCTGAGTTTTTAGAGAGACCAATTCTTGATCTGGTTTATGTTCTTGAGCAAGAACTTGTTTTTTGAGTATTCTGATCTCTTGTAAAGCACATTTCAATTCACTTTCAAGATCAACTTCACCTTCTTCAACGTCAATGGTGTTAGAATCATTTTGCTGAGTAATTTCAGCCATGAACAAAGTTTCAACTTCATCAGCTGATGAATCTTCAGACTCAATATCAGATTCATCCTTACTAAAAATACTTTTCTTCTTTTGAAAATTGAAGTTTCGTTTAGGTTTGAAGGCCTTCTTCTTAGGTTGTATTTTAGTTGTCTCGTTGTCATAGATTTGATCATCATAGGGACACTTTGCAAAAAAGTGACCTATTTTGCCACAGTTAAAACATTTAAAGGGAAGTTTTCCCTTATATTTTCCTGATCCCTTTTCAAATATTCTAACAAAATGAGATTCTTTAGAATTATACAACTCTGATTCGCTGACTTCAACCTTTTCTTTCTTTTCAGTGTTAAAGGCAGTTTCTTTTCCGGTTGAATTGTTTTTGCTAGTTCTCATTTCATAGGCAGTAAGTATTCCTTGCAGGCTGTCTAAGGTAAGCTGATCAAAGTGTTTCTTTTCTTCTAGGGATGAAACCTTAGATTCAAATTTGGATGGTAACGTTCTAAAAACCTTTGTGACCACATCAAATTGATTAACGTCTTGACCTAGACCTTTCATTGAATTGACAACTTCATCAACTCTTAGGAAATATTCAGCCACTTTTTCATCATCCTTCATTTTCAACTCCTCAAACTGATGTTTGAGTGTAATGATTTTTGATAGTTTGACTTTCTCATTACCTTGATATATAGTTTCAAATTTTTCCCAGATATCATGAGCAGATTTGCAATGCATGACTTTAATGAACACATCTTTAGTTAACCCACACAAGATGGAATGCTTAGCTCTGAAATTTGTTTCATACCTCTTTTTTTTAGCAGAATCAGTGGGAATAGAGGCTGGAACATTGTAAGCATTTATAACCATGCTCCAAACATCACAATCAAAAGAAATAAGAAAAGATTCCATTCTGATTTTCCAGAACACATAATCTATTCCATCAAATAACAGAGCTCTGGTTAAAGAGGCACCATCTTGAGAATGTGCCATTAAAAACAAACTCCAAGACCAAGATCAATCTAGGGTGATTAAAACCTATCAGAGGACCCTATGCTTTGATACCAATTGTTGGAGTTAAAATGACACTGAGAGGGGGTGGGGTGAATCAGTGTCTTAATAGACTTGACAAATTTTGCAAATTCAAAAACATAGCTTAGATTTGATCTCAATGTTATTCTGATTAATGCATTCATGAGTTGAATGTAATCATTCATAAACAAAATTGAGAAAAATAATAATCCCAATAGTGTACTAAAACAACAACACAGTAAAGCAGAGAGAATATAGAAGAATGGAGTGACACAAAATATGCCGAGTGGAAAACCCTCCTGGGGTATAAAAACCACTCCCTAAATGCCTTCCAGGCTTAATCTTTTAATCAACTGTTCACAATGCCTTATAGGCTGATTTTTGAGCACCCACTCAAGGACCACCAACCCCTCATTTAGAGATATCTATCTCAAGGAGTACCAACCCCTCAAATTATATTTTTAATAGTAATAATAACTCAGAGGATTTCTCTATTTTTAGTTAAGCACATATTTCTTTGTTTTCTCGTCTACAAAATACCTTAAAGATTCAACAATTGAATCCCTAAAATAACTCATAGAGAAGAAATTTACAATCTCTGCATCTTGTTATACAGATTTTATTGCAGAGTTTTATCCATATATTTTCATACAACTAAGGAATCATTATCTCAGAATTACAACAACAACTGAACTGAAACATTGTTTTCTGCTCCTCTTTATATACCTTTTTGAATTAAAAAAAAAGATAATTAACTGTATTCAAAAGTAATGGCTTAACAACCAAAAAAAATACAAGAGCCATTTAACCCAGCTAAGTGTCGTCCTCAACAAGTTTGGAACTTGTGAGATCATTTCTTTGCATAAAACGCACAACTACCCACCACAAAAAATGATAACATCTAATGTATGAAAGACAATACTCAGTCAGGGCATCATTTTTCATAGAGATGCAGAGAGCAGTTAAAGAAAATGGTGATTATAAACTAGTATGAGCAGCATGAAATGCATAAATAAAAAATACCAGACAAATGTGTAACTCCCATGGCTCCATCAACCACTGTCGAGCTTCCAGCTAGAGAGGCGCATTAACATAGCAGCCATACCATTCATTTATGAACCAAGAACAAATTTCATTCTGACAATGTTGTTACAACCAACAACAATAGTAAATAATAGTTTATGAAGCTTTCTCATGATGGCGGCCAGGCTAGGGTTCGATACCCAATGAAAAAGAATAAGATCAAAAAGTTTGCCCTAATCCTTTTTATTTCCACCGATGACACGTTATGCCCAAGGAAATTTTAATGTTGCTAGACAATCTTATGGTTGTTGCTTTCACCAAGACCCATTAGAGTCGGGAGAAGTCATAACGAATACATAGTGTCATGCCGAGAGCTCATAACATCCTTCTGGTCGATGAGACAAAAAGGTCCTCTCACCAAAATGAAACCAACATTCCCTATCACTATAGCTTTTGATATTAGAGAGACATCATATAGATCAACTTTTTTATACCAAAAGTCATTCATTTGACTTTGTTGACAAGACACACCATCCTTGCCATGACCTCACATCGATGAAAGAGTCTCACCAAAAAGACTTTTCAATTCTTATGAGTCGTTGTAACCTACAACCTTCGGGGAGACCTCTTGTAGACTTCATAATGTTTCACCGAAATACACTTGATACACATTGTTGCTGCGAAAAATCACTCTCGGGAAGACGTATTTCGAAGAGAACATCTCTCACCGATGAGCAATTTGTTCGCTGAGACTTCCAAAAAGTCCTGCCGATATGCAATTCTCCAATGGCGGTCGGTGTGACATTGCACATCCGTTATGACTTCACGCCAAAAGCAAAATGTCTGGCTGAAGTGAATCCCAGATGTGATGTTGGCGAGAAAAAACCACTTCACCGAGACCTATTCTGAAACTGCCCAACAGTTTCTGAAATGTTCCTATTCAACCTCCGATCGGTGAGACAAGGTAATTTCACTGTGACCACATACTGATGGAAAAAGCTTATGCCGAAAGACCTTTCTACTGTCGCCATAACAAAAAAGAAGTCTTTCCGACAACTGATAGAATGTTAAATTCAATCGACATGACATTAGAAATGTCTTGCCGATAGGTAACAAAAACATTTCAAAAATGATCGGGGATACCCTACCATACTCATGCCGATATGTGTAAGCTCAAATGAGAAACAACCAATACCTATGATATGCAAAAAGAACCATCCTGACAAAGAAACCATCTTTCAAACTCTGTCAGTCAAAGAGATAGCATTCATAACTTGAACTAGAATTCTCATCACCGTGAAATTAAAACATAACAAATAACTTTCTGTAATAGCTAAGAGACATCAAAGAAGTGCCATTATAAATCATAAGGATTAGAGATTTTTTCATTAAGGACAAACCATAAACACAACTGAGATTCAACAAGAAGTGCAAGAAAGAAGTTAGGTGCCAAAATCATTGTCCACATTTTGGTGAATTCAACTTTTGAACATCTTTAATTCTGATTTTAAGTACATCCTAAGTTTCATTTGCATTTCATTAGGTATTGCATTGTTTAAATTACATCTTAGGGTTTTTAAAATTGCATTATCAAGAAAAGCATCAATAGTTTGCATTTTTGCATTGAAAAAATACTAAAAATTCTACATTTCATATTGTACCTACATTTGTGCATCTAGAAACCATTAAATTGCATTCAAAATTTCTAAAAAATCGCAAAAAAATCATCAGTGGGACTAAATCGCCACACTGGGTGACTTAGTCCTCATGCATATTTTACACTAATTTTTTTGGTAACTTCTGGGTATTTTCTATACTTCTATTCACTAGTATTGCATTTCTATTTCAGTTACATAATTTCTATTATTTTCATTTTCTTAGACCTAGATTGCATTGCATTTGCATCCACCCCATTTCTTGTGGTATTTGTATGAGTGTTTGGTGCCCTAGTGATAATACTTTAGTGAGAAGAAGTTCAAGACTCATGGAATCCTGTGATAACACACTCATTGTGGACCTTGGGTTGTCTCAAGCTCCTACTCTTGGTATGGACAATGGTGCATTAGGCATGGATACTACCACTAATACAACTTTACCTTCACATCCAATGCATGTTGACGCACAAACTAGTTCCATTCCGCCATATAAAGTCATTAACATTCATGAGGATCTAGCAAATTTGCAACAAAACTTTGTCTTGAAAAAATTTCAACCACTGCCATTCCTTCGATAGACAACATCCATTGAATGCTTGAAAGTGATGATAACTTAGATGTTATGAAAAAAAATGTTTAGATGTACCAAAAACATACCTCTAGCACATCTCAACTAGTAAACACTATGGTTAGCCAAGGAGGATCTCACATCCCTCCTCCTTCAATGGTAGCATCCATACCCCCCTATACCATTCCTCAAGTGATGAAAAACATGCAACAAGTTAGTCATGTGACTCCTTTTGCTATTCCAACTAGCATTCCTAATTATTTTGTGGCATCAAATGTTTCATCCTCTACCACCTTCACCCCTACTAGTGTCCCCTTCACTTATCCCAACATTACATACACTCCATCACCATTATCTCTTCCACCTCATCCTATTTACACTGACCCTCTCATTACACAACTCTTCCAAACTGTTCCTTCCATGCAACAACAAATATCTACCACAAACCAAAATCGAGTTGCATCACCCACCTAGTATGTCCATAGTAGCCCATTATCATTGGAAATTTTAAGAACAATGCCACAAGGAATTGAGCTTCCTAGGTTTGAGAAGTATGGAGGTAAAGAAAATCCTGCTAATCATGTCAATTTGTATATAGCCTTATGCAATGACTTTGTCCTTGACGATAAACTGTTAGCTAAACTATTTACTAAGACCTTAAAAGACACTACCTTGGAGTGGTTTTCAAAATTACCTAATCATCCAATTCAATCATTTAATGAACTTGTTCATGCCTTCATAAGTCATTTCCAAGTCCATATGACTTCCAAAAAGACAATGGTTGATTTAATGCACTGTAAACAAAATGCGAATGAAAAAATCATTGATTTCATTTCACGCTATCAGACATTGTATGCTCAAGTAGATGTCAAGATTCCCGATTCACATCTCAAAAAAATGTTTATCAAAAACTTGCAAACTCACATTCAAGATAAATTGACCATGATGAAATTCCCTTATTTCATGCATTTGTGCACAACCCTTTTTGACTATCACAACTCAGTTACTATCCGTGATGCAAAATACACTTCTAGCCAACCTGAGAAATTTGAACCTAACACTTCAACCAACTTGCAACCATTTCATAAACCAAACAAAGGGTTTTTACAATTCAATCCCCCTCCTCAACCATCACCTTAACCCATCAGCAACCAAGTAGTAGTTGTTAAAGCTGCGATACCTTACAGTTATGGAGATCCAAAATGATAGTTCACACCACTACCAAACACCCTTCATAACACCACATGACCCAAATTATATAACATCAAATGATTTATTTTCCTCCTTTTAAACCATTAGATACAACCAAACATTTTCCTCCCACTTTCCAACAAAGCACTTATTGCCATTATCATAGACAAAACCAACATGACATAGAACAATGTAAGAGTCTTAAACACATAGTACAAGACCTCATTGATTCTAGTCGTCTATCTGTTTCAAATGTTAATACAAAAGGGAATATGTCTATTGGCCCACCCAATTAGAATTTGTAAATTTTTACCAATCCCATGCCTAAACATAATGTGTCATTCGTGAAAGCTAGTGAAACTCAAAATAATGATGTGATGATTGTTAATAAAGAGTCTGAACATCTTGATACTCCCTCTATTAATCCTATGGATGAAATGGTAGGAGTGATAGACATTATCCCTCATAAGGGCCAACCTAAGAAAAATATTGATATCATTTTCACTTCTAAATCTATTCTTCCAAAGCATCCTTATGGTCCTCTCTACATAGCCGAATGTATTTATGATAAGCCCACTAATGGGATACTCATAGATCCCACCTGTGGCGAGAATGTGATCATGAAAGAATTTTTGGTTTTACATGAACTTTTTCAAGATAACTATGATCAACCAAGAGCATGGATAAAAACACATAATGTATTCGTGTGCCCAATGATTGGATTGATTTTTATTCTATTACAAATAGGACCTAAGATAGTGGATTCTACATTCTCTATCATTCCACAATTAGATCAGTTTCATCTATGGTTGGGCTATCCTTGGCTTCGCTCGATTAAATTTGTTCCTTCAGTAATACATAAATGTTTAAATTTTCCACATGAAAATGACATATTCACCATCTACCATAGTGGCTTTCACCCTTTTTCTTCTAAAGGAAATTTTTCCTTAGAAGCCTTTTGGCCAAAACGTATGGAGCCCATCATGCCTTGCAAGGATTTCTTTTTCATTTCCTATCAAAAGTTTAAAGCAAAGAAAATTGTTGAATTATCCATCTGTAACCAATCCCCATCTGCTTTCGTTATCCCAATCCTTGATGAGATAATGCTTCAACCTGAATCTAAAACTAAACAAACAATGCAACCTCATGAGCAACCAACGCTAAACACTTCCCCTTCTTCCTCCAAACATCCACGAGATAATGAAACCAACCATGTCATTCCTCCTCGCATAAATTTTTTTTATAAAGCAAAAGAAAGTGATTGACCCATCTTCCTCGGTTCCTTCTATTCCTTCTCCTTGGGAAGAAAAGGAGCCTATGGTGGTTCAACCCGCTCTTACACCTCAATAACTCCAAAATAGAATCAATGAAACCATGGTGCTAGGAAGCGTAGGCGTCGTCGTCATCTTACTCGTTAGTTACAAACAAAAGAAAAGAAGGAAAATCATCCTCCACCTTTGACATAAGCAATATCCAACCACCCTCCTCCTCTTGACCTGCCACAAGATAGTATGTTACAACCATCACAACAAAGTGACCAAATAAAAAAACTGCCACTTCTAATACATCCTTCATTGGAAATTACCATTCGTCTCCCTGTCATCATTAATCTAGATGATGATGATGACGACGAAATAGCTAAAATAGATGAAGAGGTGCAAAATGATCTAAATTCTTTATTTTCATCTTCCATGAGCTTAAATGATAAATATCTCACACCAAGTGAAGAACCTGGTACTTCTAGTTCGACACTTGCAATTCCCCCATTGGACAATCAACCACCCTTGCAATACATTGCACATGACTAGGAGGTGGATGACCCGTTAGATGATTGACTTGCACTTTCCTTATTAGCCTTTTTACATTTTTCTTTTTCTTTTTCTTTGGAATTTCTATGTGTGTATCGTGTTCTCCTATAACGTATGTTTGATGTTCTCTCTCTCTTTGTGCATTTCCTCTATTTGTACCTCTCTTCTTCTATATTTTGTACATGTTTCCTTTCTCACCTTTGCTTGTGTTTTCCTTTTGGGGATGATGCAAAGCATTAAGATGCCCTATGTCTCTTCCATGTTGACCCAAAAGGTCCTTTTACATTCTTTTTCGTGTTTGCTTGTTTTCTCCTTTTGGGGATGGTGCAAGGAATTGAGACTACAATGTCTCATTCATGTTGGCATAAAATATTTTCCTTTTCTTTTTCCTTTTCATTTTATTTTTACTTGTGTTTTCTTTTGGGGATGACACAAAGCATTGAGATGCCCTATGTCTCTTTCACGTTGAACCAAAAGGTCAGTTTACCTTCTTTTTCACTTTTTCTTGTGTTTTCCTTTTGGGGATGATGCAAGGCATTGAGACCACAATGTCTCCTTCATGTTGACCCAAAATATTTTCCTTCAATGCTTTTTCCTTTTCATTTTCTTTTCGCTTGTGTTTTGGGTATGTGTAGGATCATGATGGGCCAAAAAGTGGTGATATGATGGGTATGTGTAGGGTATGTGGCTAACAACTTTTTTTTAACCCAAAATTGATAAAACGAATAGGGTTTTTAAAAAAGATTCTCAGCTTTCCACCAATATAAATTATGCTTTACTTTGAATTTAATAAATAAATATTATTCATTTTTTTATTTGAATTCTGACTAAAGTCTTGATTGATAGGTTGATTGAAAAACATCTATATCTTTCAAAAGGTATAACATTTTTTGAATCCAAAACATGCATCACATTCTATGCTTTGCATACTATAGGATTAAAAAAATTGAATTTCGTGAAGTTTTGACCAAGGTGGTGGACATACAAGTTTTATATTTTTAAAAGTTTTAATAAAAATTCATAATTAATTATTTACTTGGAAAAAATTAGAAAAAAATATATGCACCACATCAGGACATGAGTCTTCTACTTATGTCTAAAATCTTATAAAAAAATATTATCATTTTATTGTGGTTAGGGTGGTCGATAGAAACCTACTTATTTTTTTCCCCGAAATTTAAGTACTATTGTATTGAAATTTCAAATTTTCACCAAATATTTTAAAAAAAATAAACCTAGTAGTTTAGAAACTACATTCAATTTGCTATAGATTATATTCTTACATATTTTTGAAATAATATAGATAACTTATTCAAATTTTTACGTCAAGTTGCTTAACTTTGATTTTTTTGAATTCTTCGCCACTTAACGGCCTATTTTTTCCATGATGATCCCAACACATACCCTTTTCCTTTTGGGCACTATGCAAAGCATTAAGACCGCCATGTCTCTTCCATGTTGACCAAAACAAATTTTATTTTGTTTTGTTTTTTCTCTCTTTGTGTCATTCTTCTAGTTCTATGTGCTTCGGGGAATGATGATAGTTCTGAGCTCTTTACACAACAATTGCAGCAATGAACATATGGACCCAAAATCCATAGATCTCTTATGTGCTTGGTGTCTTCCTTTCTGAGGGGCAATGCCCCTTTCTTTTGTTTTCTTGTTCATGAAGTAGCCTTGTGTGTGTGAAAATTAAGTGCGTAAATGAATTAGAACAAGTTCAAACACACCAATAGAATATTATAACAAAAACATAAATATAAAAGGAGTAGAGAAGTGCAAACTCAGTATCTTGTTTCTGTTGCCGTCCTATCGTCCTCTATCCTTAGTGTTTTGTAGATTCCAGCCTTGTGTTCTCAGATTATGGGCTAGGCTCAACAAACTGTCTTCCTAAAGAACGAGATTTTGCTATGATATGAATGCATGATTAAGCTATGATGTTGATTTTAGCTAAGAAACTTGAAATAAACATGATGCTATGATAAATGAATACTAAATGAATTAAATGCATAAACTCTACTTAATTGCCTATTACCAATGCTTGGATTCACACAGGTATTTATAGATTTTTCAAATGATTTTGATTGGCTGATATGATCAATGGTTGTGATAATTCCTGGCAGATCGAATGGTTGAAGAAAGATGAAACTGAAGGAGAGGATAGAAGAACCCTAAAATCAGATTTTTCTATTTTATTATGAAAGAGGAAAAAGAAGAGAAAATAAGAAATCATCTTTCTTTAAAAGAATAAAAGAAAGATTTAAAGCTAATAAATAATTAATTAAAAAAATCAATTATTTATTTGTGGAGGACATTCAACTTTTCTTAATTAAATAAAATATTTAATTAAGCTTTTGAAAGCAGAAGAAAGCTTGTGGTGGAAAAAGAGCTTTAATCATGTTTTATTGAAAAAAGCAGAATATCTCATAATTAAATAAAATATTTAATTATGATATGAGAAGATTGCATAATTAGGTTAAAATACCTAATTTTGGATTTAGAAAGAAAGCATAAGATATTTTTAATTAAATAAGATTTATTTAATTAAATCACTTTTATGAAATTAATTAAATGAAACATTTAATTAATTAGAAGAAGAATTAAAATAGAAGAAAGGGGAAATATTTAAACTTAATTAAATCAAAAGATTTAATTTAAATTCAAACAATGATAATTAATTTAAATAAATAGAATGTATTTATTTAAATAATTAAGTGGACATATGAAAATAATTAAATAAAATAAATTTATTTAATTAAGGAAGAAGAATAAGATGAATGAACAATATAATTAAATTAATTAAATTTAATCATATGTAGAGGACTTTAGAAAAATTAATTAAATAATAAATATTTAATTAATTGCCAGGATTATAGACATGACCATTTTTATGCGTATACATTTTGCCCCTCTTTGAAGTGATGTGTGAAACGCATTGCTTCAAAGAAAATAAATTTTTTTTGCCCCTGATATGTTTCCAATTTTTGATGTCGATGATGCCCCCTCGGGAGATAAATCATGGAAGAAGAAGTTGATAAGGATTGGGGAATAGTGATTTAGCTCCCGATAGATGATGTGGTCGATGCCCCAGTGAAAAAGAGGTTGAAAAATGGAAAATGCCACTAATGCCCACCCTAAAAGGACCCTTATAAGGTAAAAGGGTAAAATGAAGTGTCATTTTCACCCTGCTGCTACAGTGAATTTTGAGCTCTGAGAGTGACTTGGCGAAATGGTGATCCCCGTGCACAGACATAGGTTCGAGCGAGCGCGATGGTATCAGAGACCAGCATCGTATGGACCACCGGTGAGTGATTCGAAACCTCTAAGTTGTCAAATTTTGCATTTTTGATCGAATTTGAATTGATTTAGTCGGTCTGCAATATTTTGGAACGTTTTAGTGCATCTAGGTATAGTTTTAGCGCATTCAACAAATAGTTTAGCGCATCTAGGGTCTTCCGTAGCGCATTTAGGCACAGGTCACAAAATGATCGTTTAGCGCATTCGATAGATAAAGTTGCGCATATATGTTAAAATATGCTAGGTCAGAGATTTAGCGCATCTAGGGCACAGAACTGTGCATTTAGGGTTTAGTCCAAAAAATGTTAGAGTTGCGCATTTAATAGGTAGAATAGCACATCCAAGGTAGAGTTGCGCATACGGAGTTTTAGCGCATTTAGGAAACAGTGTTGCACTTTTGAGAAAAACTTTGGCGCATATGGATTTTTAGCGCATATGGGCAACAGAGTTGCGCATTTAGGAAAAATTTCCCCAGAATGCCTGTTTGATGAAAAATGATGATAAAAAAAAAAAATACTTCTTTAGTCAATAGATAGATAGATTGTAGAATCATCATGTTGATAGGATAGAAAATTTGATAGAGGACTGATAACATTGCTTTCAAAATAGAAAACAAAGAGTAGATAGCTGATAACTTTGTGACGAACGACAAAGAGTAAAATGAATGATTGATTGAATGATTTGAATTTGATAACTTTGCTTCTCGCGATTGAAAAACAAAGAGTAAACATTGTGCTAAATTTGCTTTCTGCGATAGAAAACAAATAGTAAAATAAAGATTTAAATTTGCATTCATGATTGAAATACAAACAGAAAATGATATGTGTTGATAAATTTGCTTTCCTGAAAAAAAAAACAAATAGTAAAGGATGATAGAGTAGATTGAGTTGACATGCTGATAGATTGATATAGCACTTGATATAGATTATTGATATGTTATTTGAATTTGATGGATTGGTTATGATGTTTGAACAAAATAGGAGGCTTTCAAAAGCCTCCAGATCAGAGAGCGGTTCCCGTTATGTTGGGAGCGGGTAGGAGAGCTGACACCGGCCAAGCTACAGGTGATTGCAGATTGTGGATTGGGGCCACTGTTGACCATGCCACAAGGCATTCGGGCCAACAGGGGGCTGTTGACGGCCTTGGCCGAGAGATGGCATTCCGAGCATAACACCTTCCACCTGCCGACGGGTGAGATGAGTGTGACACCGGAGGACGTGTATCAGATTCTGGGGATTCCGGTGGTTGGAGCCCTTATGGTTTATGACCACAAGGAGATCGGTGGGACAGAGACATTACAGCAGATATGTGGCGATCTCGGTATCTATGGGTACTGGATAGATTGGGAGGACTTTAGCAGGTATCCAGCTCTGGTAGCGGTATTAGCAGCATTTGTTGGAGGTTTCCTTGGACCGGACCATCGGTCCAAGGGATTTGCCGTGGGGTGGTGGAGGATGCTAGAGTGGATGATCACTCAGCCGCGGAGATTTGCCTGGGGGAGCTGCGTCCTAGTGGACATGTATCATGATTTACATTGGATTGTGTACAGAGGATCCACCAGCCTGGCGAGTGGGGTTACATTGTTGCAGATCTGGGCGTGGGAGCACATTGCTGTCACGAGACCACTGTGTACTAGGTCGAGACTAGCAGGGAGGCCTTATGTGTATGCGTATTCTGGCGCAGTTGTCCAGCAGAGGCTGGGCAAGGTAGAGTACTGGCGGCGAGTGTTGGATGATGTGGATTCAATGATATGGAGGCCCTACATAGATTGTGAGGCATGGGCGACAGATCATTTAGAGATGTCATTTGTATGCAGACCACAATACCTAATAGGGCAGACGCCCTTTATTATTGAGAGGTTTTTGGCACTACGGGTTCTGAGACAGTTTGGTTTCACGCAGGGGATGCCCCAGGGTGTTGCTCATTATGGGCGGCGTAAGGGGGATGTAGGATGGGGGCCATGCATTCCGTACCAGGCAGCATATACAGAGTATACCGCATTACAGCCTGAGGTATGGGCAGACATGCCAGATGTATTAGATGTAGGGATGACAGATGACTATGTCCGGTACTTTCATACTCATCCTTTTCCACGGTTCACAGTGCCAGATGAGGCATGGGCCATCAGAGCAGTCCCACAGCCAGGAGCAGGGATACAGGGAGGTGTGGCAGGTGGAGAGCAGGCAATGGGTGGAGGGGAGCAGGCTATGGGTGGAGGAGAGGAGGAGGAGGGAGAGGACAGTGAGGAGAGTGGAGATGGGGAGGAGGAGGATAGCTCAGATGATGGAGATGATGGAGATGACGGGGATGAGCAGAGGCAACAGAGACTTGATAGCCTCGGCAGAGTACAAGTTCCTCGGCGGTCCAGATCTGGTGCCAGGCCGCAGACAGTGATTAGGGTGACATCCTTGTCTCAACAGGCACAGATAGATGCTTTGCAGGGTCAGGTGCAGACCTTTCAGGGGTAGCAGGCACAGCTTCAGAGTCAGTTAGTGCAGGCTCAGAGCATGACAGTGCAGTTACAGGCACAGCTTGCACAGGCCCAAACACAGGCATAGGCACAGGTACAGGCACAGGCACAGGTACCTGCCCCAGATTCCCAGGTGTCACAGTTGATAGTAGAGAGGGATGCCCTCAGACGATGAGCATTAGAGGCCGAGGGTGTAGCACAGAGGCTGATGAGTACCGTAGAGAGTACTTCTTTGCGGGAGGCCATTGCAGAGGGATTTGAGGCAGCCAGAGAGGCAAAGTATTATAGAGTGCGGTACGAGGAGCTATGCCCTCCCGAGCGGCGAGAGCCTTATCCCAAATCACACAGCAGGACGAGGACCCGATCTTGGACATCTACACATGGCAGAGAGGTGACAGGACCTCGACGGGATCCTGATGCAGGTCCGAGTGGCAGGCCACCTCCTTCCAGACCAGCTCCTTCAGGGGCATCTACCAGTTAGCCATTTTGGGGCTTGATTCATTATGTATACTGAGTTTTGATCATGTATGATGTATTTATGTTCTGACCTTTTATGAGTTTCATTGGACATTTGGACATTTGTATTATGTTGATGCGCGATGATATGTAGCGGCGATGTTTCTGATGATGTTTATGTTCATGCATTTATGATATGATATGGATATGACGTTTATGCATGTATGTTATGAGATGGATTTTGAGATGGTTTTATTATTTTTGCAGACCAATCATTATGATGCAGGATGGTATGTGGTGATGTATGTATATATGTGAGATGTTACTTTTATTTTTGTTTTGAATATTCCATGTATGAAAATGCATCGTGACATGATGGATATGAATAATGATGAAAAGATAAATGATATATTTTGTGTAATGTGTATGTAATGAAAATGGTAATATGATACAAAATGGTAGATGTGAAAGGTAGTGAAATGGTTAAATGATGAATGAAAGATAAAATGATGCGTGATAAATGGTAAAAATAAATAAAATTAAAATAATAACGAAATGAAATGGTAAACTGATAAATGAATGATGGAATGATAACTGGTAATGAAATGATATGATATGAAATGGTAAAAATGAATAATGAGATGATGGAATGATAAATGGTAATGGTAATGAAATGTTAATGAAATGATATGATATGAAATAGTAGAAATGACAAATGGTAATGGTAATGAAATATTAATGGTAATGATATGAAATGATAAAGGAATGATGAAATGTTAAATGATATGAAATGGTAAAATGATAAATGAATGAATGCAATGAATTAAATGTCCAAATGTCCTCCACAAAAAGGTCAAAACTTAATGACAACAGTTTAATACCTTCATTCAGCCCTTCAAAATATGGATATGAATCCAATATGCAGATATATACAATGATCTAATGAACATGCAACTATATGAAACTAACCAGTTTGTTGAGCCTGTTATAAGCCTTTTTGAATCATCATAGAACATTTTGAAATGTTAGAAGTATGTACAAGCATCAGAGGGGAAATCAGCGCCAATGATGACCAGAGTACAACTATCATGAATTTTGATATAGCAAGTGAACACAAGCATCGAGGTATAATTGAACCAAGATGACCTGAGCATTTCTTGCATAAACAAACAAAGATTACCCACCCTTCTGATGCAAATGTGGAACTGTCGTCGATGATATTGCTTTGATTGTCATGTCCTGTGACATATTTGCATCAGAATGATTGTTAACCTTCAGACAACAGACAAAGAAAAAATCATTCTCATTCCTCGCCACTCTAGTTCAGTACATCATTGAGTGTGCTCCAGAGTAATGATAGCAAAAATCAAACAACTTTTAGTCAAATATGTAATACTGTTAATGCATACATTATTCAGATATTTGGATCATCCAATAGACAAATGATATGATATATTGCTAAAAAGTGTCATGATCGGATAACGTTGACATATGAGTTTGTATGATTAGATCCTATGTCATGGTCTAGCTGTTTTGGTACGTTCTGAAAGTTAAGTGCCCCCAGCTGAATTTTGCCTTGTTGATTGACACAACTTGCGGAAAGGAATATGTACAAACGATCAAGCCATGGTAAGATGTTTTAATACTCTAGGCAAGTGGCGGTAGGATGATGCAATTAATGACCCTAAGATGAAAAAGATGCGGCAAAATGGAAACTTTGAAAAGACAACGTGCAAAACAGGAACTAATAAATGGAGAGGTACAGATAGTGTCTGTTTGCCAGATTTTCACTATCCGTGTTTATTGCATTTTTCTGATTTCTTTTTGATTTTTTTTTTTGAACTTTTCGATGTTTTTGGATTCTTTAGAACTTTTTACGTTGTTTGTATTTCTTGGACTTTTCTCTTTATTTTGTTGTCAATAGACTTCCTGTTTGCCAGGTTTTCACCCTATGACATTCTCTTTTGATTTTTTTTTGTATTGTGTGATGTTTTGATTTTTTTGGATTTGTTTCAGGACTTTTTCTGCTGTTTTTGTATTTCTTCAGGACTTTTTCTGCTATTTTTGTATTTCTTCAGGACTTTTTCTGCTGTTTTTTGTATTTCTTCAGGACTTTTTCTGCTGTTTTTGTATTTCTTCAGGACTTTTTCTGACTTAAACATAATACTTCTTAAGATGTATACTGTTGATGGGTTCATCCAATAGGTCTCCTTCTGACGTTGATAACTTGTATGCTCCCGATCCGTAGACTGCAATAACCACATAAGGGCCTAACCAATTTGGTTCAAACTTTCCTTTCTTTTCTCTGTCTTGTTGATTACGCGGGTTCTCTTTCAGAACTAGATCACCCACCTGAAATGTACGTGGCTTGACTTTATGATTATAGCTGTGAGACATCATCTGTTGATATACTTTTAAATGGTCTGCTGCTCTCTGTCTCTTTTCATCTAAAAGTTCTAACTCTTGGAGTCGGGAAACTCTGTAGTCCTCATCTGTTATGAGACCTTTCAGTGATACTCTTAATGAAGGTATTTCTACCTCTAAAGCGACTTGCTCCATAAACCCGAGGGTTCAAAAATTATTTGCTCTGACAATTGGACACTAGTTCTATAAGCCCACAAGGCGGGATTGAGTTGAACATGCCAATCCTTCCCTGAGTCATTGACAATCTTCTTCAAAATCTTTAGTATGGTTTTGTTTGAGGCCTCTGCTTGGCCATTACCTTGAGGATAGTAAGGCGTGGAATATCTGTGCTGAATATGGAATCTTTCACAAAGTTCATCAACATCCTGATTTTTGAATGGTCGACCATTATCTGTAATAATGGCATTAGGAATACCATATCGACAAATAATGTAATTGAGAATGAAGGATGAGATCTGTTTTCCAGTGACTTTAGAAAGAGGTACTGCCTCAATCCACTTAGTGAAATATTTCATTGCTGTGATGATGAACTTATGCCCATTTGAAGAAGAAGGATGAATTTTGCCCACTAGATCTAACCCCCATTGAGAGAACGGCCAGGTGGGTGTAAAGCGAATGAGATTCTTGTGCGAGGAGCTTGTCGAATAAAGATTCCTTAGATCGACATTTTAGCAGGCATAATATTTTTAACAAAATTAAATGATTCCCTTTCATTGTAGGCCGGTGATGGTAACCCATTCTAATCAATTTTTGGATAGGTTAGTCCACTCGAATGAGGTACCACAAATGTTATGAACTTCTTGTAAAGCTTTGTCAGATTCGTCACGTTCAAGACATCGAAGTAAAGTACCATCAAGACCACGGCGATAAAGGGTATCAGCGATAAGGGTATATCGAGAGGATTGTCGGATAAAGTTACGTTTTTGGTTGCGGGACAAGTCAAGTGGTAATATATCATCTTTTAGGTATGCATAAATCTTGCCATACTAGGGTGAATCGGATCCTACTAGGTGGCAGATAATTTGGCTTTCAGGTGTGTCATAGGCAGGTGTAAATAATTGTTCACGAGAGAATTCGCCATGATACATTTTGTGGGAGTTGTATGTCAATGAGGCGATCACCCATACCATAGTAGTCGCTTTATTTATCAATCCTTAGAATTTGTGTGAACTGAATGTCCACAAAGTACTTTTTGAAGTCATCGATCATCTTTTTGTATGGCAACAACCTGTCATCTTTAGTCTGATAATCATCATTGATTTGATTAATGACTGATTGTGAGTCACCATAAACTTGTAGCTCGATAATCCTCCGACCAGTATTTGTTTTGGTCGTTGATGGTCACTTCATATTCGGCTATGTTATTGGTGCATGGAAACATTAGCCTATAGGACCTAGGAATGGTATGTCCTTGAGGGGTGATGAAGAGAATGCCTGCCCCTGAGCCATGTTGAGTAAAAGAACCATCAAAGTATAAGGACCATGGCTGCTTAGAGTCTGCTGTGAAGACATCAGCATTTGGAAATTCAATGTGTAAAGGGTGCTCTGTTTGGAGAGGAGCGTATGCTAGTTGATCCGCGATAACTTGTCCTTTGATTGCTTTGTGATCAACATAGTGGATGTCGAACTCACTCAAAATCATGATCCATTTTGCTAACCTTCCTGTTAGTGATGCTTTACTTAGTAGATACTTGAGTGGATCAATTTTGGAAACAAGCTTAATTGTATGAGTTAGCATGTAATGTCAGAATTTTTGTGAAGCGAAGACGACTGCCAAACAAGCCTTCTCAATGAAAGTGTAACTAAGCTCATGGCTTGTCAGCGTCCTGCTAATGTAATAAATTGCACGTTATTTCCCTTCATGGTCTTCTTGTGCTAATAATGCTCCAAAGATGTCTGGTTGCAGCAATACTCTGAGAATAAATGGTTTATGCGGATTTGAGGTGATGCAAGAACTAGTGGATTCATCGGTACTACTTGATTTGTTGATGCCATTTCATTTATCATCCATCTAGGAACATTCTTATGTAGGAGATAGCGGATAGTAGACTTTTGGCCGACCAATTGTCTGCAGTGAATCTGCGGATGGTAAGGTTGCCCTTGAGGATGTTAAGCGACAATGTTCTTTTGGGGAAGCATCTCTCCATGATTAGAGCTTTAGCCGGATCCTAGCACAATTCCTTTACGAAACAACCTCCTAGATTTCGGATGTGACCCAAAACATACATTTCTTAAGTTTAGCAGAACTGAATTTCTGTCGGTAAATATTTTAGATAATCTCCAGTGTCCATTATCTAGTGTGCAGTTTTCCAATATGTCATCTACACGCAATCTTCCATGAATATGCATCATGTGTCGTGAAAGGTCGTAGTCATAGCTCACGATAAGTAGCTCCGGCATTTTTCAAGCCAAAGGCATGACATTCCAGAATATATTCCCCACGGACAAGTATTTTCTACAGTGTACAGTGCCAATCTTGATTTGGTTGTAGCAGAAACCATCCATTAATGAGTACATGGCATGGCATGTTGTTAGATCAACTATAGTGTCCATACTTGGAAGTGGAAAGTCATCCTTTGGGCAAGCTTTGTTAAGATCTCTGAAATCAGTGCATACTCTTACACGTTTGTCTGGTTTTGCTACTGGTACAATATTGGAAATCCATTCTGCATAGTCAATTGATCTTATAAAACCTGCATCGAGGAGCTTCTTGAGTTCTTCTTTAACCAATAGTGCAACATGAGGATTCATCTTTCTGAGTTTTTGTTTTACTGGTTTGGCTCCTGGTTTGATAGATAAATGATGCATAATGAGATCAGGATTAAGGCTGGGCATATCTGCATATGACCATGCAAAATTGACTTGATTTTCCTTGAGAAAGTTCATGATCTCTGGGATTTCTTTAGCTGTCATTGATTCAGCTACCTGTAGGATCCTTGGATTATCTGTAGTTGCAATGTTGATTTCCTTTGTAGGCTCAGTCAAGATGGATGATCGCTCATGATAGTGCTCTGGGAGAGTGTCAAGAATCCCATCAGATGGTGCCTTAAAAAGGTTTTCACCGTCTGATACGCTCTTTATTTTGTCTTTTGCTTGATCTAGTACTGTCAGATTCTGGTTTTCACCACTAGATCATTTATCTTTATTTTCATTTTTGCAGCTAGGAGACTTGACACTCTCCTGATTAAAGACTTCATACCGAAAATCACTAGTGGAACAATTATTTACATCATCGGCGGAAAGCAAGTTTATGATAGCTTTGTCATTTGGAAAAATAGGTATATCCATAGGTTCGGTGAGATCCCAGTCAATGAGATCAGGATGGATTAATGGTAGGACGTCGTCTGGTTGTGTAAAATTGGTGATAGTTAGGGTCAAGACATAGTTATTGGTAGGATCCGAGGTATGAGATAGGTCAATGATGGGACTATTCTCCTGATAATCTTGTTCGTTAAAATCTGACTCAGTATCACTAGACTCATAGTTGCTTTGTGGTTCAGATTCTTGTGGTTGGGAACCTGAACCTTCTCCTTTGATTAAAGTGGGCGTATACTTGTGTATGACATCTACCTCTTTGTCTCTCCAAAATTTGTTATCATGGATGGTATCCCATTCATATTCAGCAGAATCTGTGTTAGAGTTATTTTCTATGTAATTCAGGACTAATACCAAACATGTTTCTTTCTTATCGGAACCTTTTTGCAGTGTAAAAACATTACCTTGGGATTGTTTAGATTGGGTAGCCTCATAGCCTATTCCAGTTTTATCATATGCCGCAAGTCCTGGGAGATGGATAGGCTCAACTACGCCTTCTTTTCTCTTTCCAAGAGGACCATTATCATATCCCATATTTTGCATGATAGAATATCCTTTCCCATATTGTTTTGTTGGTAAGGTGACATTTAAAATTGCATCCTCTTCATCTTTATAGAGCCAATCTAGAATTGCTGTATCCTCAGGATCTCCCATGGGAAATTTTTCTTTGATAAATTGTCCATTGAACTTGGTAGTGGGCTCTGTTTGTACCTGCGCTGATGTTGATGCTGCTGATATCTATTGTGGTGTAATAGAAGGTTTTCCATGTGATCGAGGAGACGTAGGTAGATTAGCAAGACAAAGGGAATATTCCCCAACTCCACTTTCCTTGAACTGTAGTTTCTTGTCAAAGCTTTTGGTTAACTGACTGACGTGTGTAGCATGTTGAGGAGAAGTATCAGCAAGTGCTTCTCGATTATTGGGAACCAAAGTATCTTGATGAGCTTTGACATTGGCACAAGTTTGGGTGTTTGAGTTATCAGCTGGTATAGTGATTTCCTGTCCATCATAAGGAAACTTAAGACATTGGTGGTAAGTGGATGGAACAGCTTGCATCTCATGGATCCAAGGATGACCCAACAAGATATTGTATGCAAGATCTCGTCTAAAACTTGGCAAAAGGTATTTTTGATAACAGGTCCCACTCTGATTGGTAGCATGATTAGACCTTTAGACATTCTCTCCTCATCATCATAGGCTTTAATGGTAATCTTCCTTCTAGGATCAATGGAGTCTTCAGCAAATCCTAATGCTTGAATCACCTTCAAAGTACATATATTTAGACCAGCCCCTCCATCTATTAGAACACGTTTGACACGGAATTTGTGGATCATGACCTCTAAGTATAATGATGAATTGTGGGGATGAGTTAGGGAAACATCATCTTTGTCTGAGAATGAAAGGCATGTGGGTGAGGACAAATGTCCTACCATGGCTTGAAATCGGTTCACATCCAAATCCGTAGATATAGTCATTTCAACGAGGGTTTTATCTAAAATTTCCCTATGTGCAGGGGAAATCTTCAGAAGTTCGAAAATGGAGATTTGAGCTAGAGTTTTTTGAAGTTGGTTAACTAAGTCGTATTGGTGTTGAGGAGAGGTCTCATTGGATTTTGAAGAGGTACCTTTCAAAACAACCTTAGCTTGTGCTCTTGTTGTGACGTTTACTTGTCCATTGTCTACTTTCTCTTTGATTTTTATGACGTTGACTTGCTCATCGTCCGTATAGAGGTGACGGATTACATTGTCATCAATTTGGTTCACAGTTTTGTCAGAAGATTCTCTCTTTTGATAATTTGGTAGAGGATTTCGAAATGCTTGGTGATCTTTGTTGGATTTTTGTTGTCCTTCTACTGTGATAATGCCCTTGTCAATTAGATCTTGAATAGCATGTTTCAAACCTTGACAGTTGTTTGTATGATGACCTCTGCACCTATGGTAGTCACAAATATAGGCTTCATTCCATGATGGAGGTTTTACATTAGGTTCGTAAGTGCGTTGTGGGGGTAACATAAGGACATTCTTTGCCATGACCTCTTTGAAATCTGATTCTAAGGATTGTCCTAGTGGAGTAAAAGTTCTTCTATTGGAGAAGAATGTAAAGCGTTGTGGTTTCATGTTTGAGATATTCCCTAAAGTGTTGTTGTTGTTGTTGTTGTTGTTCCGATAGTTTTGGTTGTTGGCAGTCCCTTGATTATAGTTCGTTGGAGGGGGATGATTGTTTCCTTGATTCGCGACTGTATTGATATTGTTGTAATTATTGTTACGAGGAGTGCTTAGGATAAATGGCTTAGTCGTGATATGATTTGCATCTACGACACCATCATTTACAACGTTCTTGTTGCGGGTCCAAAACTTAGACTTGTCCTGATTATTGTAATGGTTAGATGAGGTAGGGCTGTCCCTATCAAGTTTTATGGTCCCTCTTTTGACCAAAGCACTTTCGATGGTGATGGCATCCTCAATCAATTTCTCAAAGGAAGGTGGACAATGTAGATTTATACGATAGCTCATTTCTGAGTTGAGGCTATTGATGAAGGTAACCATTTTCTCCTTTTCAGGAACAAGTCGTGGGTACCTAGCGAACATTCTCCTCCATCTTTGAAGAAAGGTAGTGAAAGGTTCACCGGGTTTTTGCGCAACTTTGCAAAGATCAATCATGGTGATTTGGTGTTGAACGTTGTAGGCGTATTATGTTATGAACAAATTGATCAATTCCTCAAATGTCCGAACAGGAGGTGTAACCTTAGATAACCATTCCTTAGAGTTAACTCCAAGGCTTCGAGGAAACAATCGCAATAAATATGTATCCTCGTGGGCAAATTCCAATGTCATGTTTTTGAAGTCTCTAACATGGTCAACTGGGTCTGATTTCCCATTATAACGATCAAATTTGGGAATTTCACAGTATTTAGGAAATGGAATCATGTTGAGACTTCTATCAAAAGGATAAGGACATATGTCATCCAAAGTGTATTTCTTGGTTGTGGTTCCTCCTCGTATTTCGTTGACTGTTCCCTTCATTTCTCTAAGCTCTTTTTCGAAGGAAGCCATTTTAGATAGGGTCGGCTCTTCTTCTGTGGTTTTTAATTTATCCGTATCAAAGTCTTTAGGCAATTTAGCTCCTTGATCTGCTAGGAAAAGAAAGTACTTCTCTTTGTCACGTTGTATAATCTTTTCAAGGGCTTTAAGAAACTTGGGATTTTGTTCTGCCTCTCTAAGTTCAAGTTCGTCGTCTTGTTCATCATCACTACCTATAGGAGTTTTGTTCATGTTTTTGTTCTTAAGTATCGAACTTTCCTCTCTATCAGCCATATTGTTGTCACTGAAAAGGGGATTGCGACTTACACTAAAAAGAGGACTATCACGTTCACCTTCTTCTTGAGGTGTTTCTCCTGCTTTGTTGTGTTGAGATCTCGTAAAAACAGGCATATGTAAGAAATCCTTGAATATGATCGAGGGTCACTGAAGGATCTGATTGGGACGCGTTGAATATTCAATTGAAGGTTGTGGTATGTTCTCAAACTCAAGAGGTTGATTCAAATTGTGACGTTGAGATAATGCTAATCTTTGATAATAAGCTTGGGTAGCCAAAGGTTCTACAGCATAATCGTCGGTGAATCCCCTAATGTAGTCTTGGTATCTATGGAGGAATGTGCGATAATGGAGCAAGACGTCTCGACTCTTATACATGAATTCTCTATGATCTAAAGTCTTCTTGTAACTTAAATTTGTTTTGGGCTTCTTGATCCTATTGAAAAATGATTTCTTGGTGAACTTGGTTGATTTCCACTTTCTTAACATGGGAGTAAAATCTTAGAAATTCGGGTCTATGACAAACACCTAAAAGCGCTACTCTGTTTCCCAAATGCACTACAGAAAAAGTCAAATGCGCTGGAGAAAGAGTCAAATGTGCTGCAGAAAACCTCAGATGCACAGAAATAGAGCACAGATGCGCAGCAGAAAATCCTAAATGCGCCGAAACAGAACACAGATGCCCTAGAATAGAGCTTAAATGCGCTGTAGTTTTCCCTAGATGCGCTAAAATAGTTTGTCTAAGGACAGTTTTGACCCGTTTTTCAGCTGAAATTTGTCATGTTTGTTCTTGGATGATCCTTTATCTGAATTAATGATTTTCTGCAAGCACAGCAAACAGTCTGATTTAATTTGATTTGTAACCAAGCACAAAATAAGACAAGCACAACCTAGGTTAGGCCAGGACAATATCCACTAGACTCCACGTGGGTTTCCCCAACCGCATATCAGTAGCGTGTGAATCCAGAAGCTTGGCTGCACGGGCTCCCCCTTACAGTGCACTCTCTTCTCAGGCCAACCAAGCTTCCAACCCCCATGAAACTCCCATGGCGAGCTGATCACCTCTACTACTGACTGCGAAAGTGTGGAAGGCTTCACACCGACCGGTGCTGGACTAGCAGATAGAAGGTTTTTGGCTTTCTAAACAATGTTTTTTAGTTTGGAACCCCCGTTCGAGTGGCCATACATGGGGCAAGAGATTAATCACCATTAAGGTGGCACTCCAGCCTGAAGAGGTTAAGCTCAACAGGGTTTAAGGGAGTACAACTCCATCCGTATGACACATCCGCACAAGCAACCTTAGGTTTTCCCTTAAGATTTACATTTTATATCTTTGGGGTAGCTTGGCCTTAGCTTTCGTTCTTGGTTTAGTCGTCCCTTAAGGTGAGTACTTTTTCCCTTAAGGCAGGCCAATTTCTAGAGTCAATAACGTTTCACGCAGGATCGCACAAGTGTGCAAGGGGAGAGGATACTTGATTATCAAATCAGGGTTACACAGGGAAAAGTGGGTCTGGTTTTCTGATCACCTAGTTTGCACAGGGTGAGAGCATAATCACCTACAACTTTCAAGCACAGTCAATAAGAGTAAACAGATTCATTTTATGTGCACCAAAATCAAATGTGATTTAATCTAAGTGAAGATGTTGCTTCACAACAGTCATGGGGTTCATTTTATGCACGATAAAAGGTGTGGTGGCTACCCTAGATTGATTCATTTTAAGCCCAACATAAAAATGAAAGAAATTCTGTCTGAAGGCGTCAAACTCAGAATCTCGGTTACAATTCCAGATGTGAAGCTCTGTTTCCCGAATGAGTAGAAACAAGAGACCAGAAGCGCAACTCTGTTACCTAAATGCGCTAAAACATAAAACAAATGCGCCGCTCTGTTACCCAGATGCGCAAAAACAGAACCTAGATGCGCTATTCTAGATGCAGAGAATTTTTTTTTAAAATTTTCTGATACAACTTAAATGCGCTAAAGAATGTCCTAAATGCGCTAACTAAAATCCTAAATATGCTACAGAAAATGACGGATGCGCCACTCTGTTTCCCAGATGCGCCGCAGAAATGACCAGATGCGCCGAAACAGAACACAGATGCGCTGAAATACCTGCAAAAGAAAATTTTTTGAATCTTCCAAAATGCGCTGCCGAATGCCAGAAAACCTGTAAGCAAACCTGCAAGAAAAACCTGCAAGAAAGAAGTCTAAAATAGGGGCATAGGCCCCACGGTGGGCGCCATTTAATGTGTGTGTGAAAATTAAGTGCGTAAATGAATTAGAACAAGTTCAAACACACCAATAGAACATTATAACAAAAATAGAAATATAAAAGGAGTAGAGAAGCGCAAACTCAGTATCCTGTTTCCGTTGTCGTCCTATCGTCCTCTATCCTTAGTGTTTTTGTAGATTCCAGCCTTGTGTTCTCAGATTATGGGCTAGGCTCAACAAACTGTCTTCCTAAAGAACGAGATTTTGCTATGATATGAATGCATGATTAAGCTATGATGTTGATTTTAGCTAAGAAACTTGAAATAAACATGATGCTATGAATACTAAATGAATTAAATGCATAAACTCTACTTAATTGCCTATTACCAATGCTTGGATTCACATAGGTATTTATAGATTTTTCAAATGATTTTGATTGGCTGATATGATCAATGGTTTGTGATAATTCCTGGCAGATCGAATGGTTGAAGAAAGATGAAACTGAAGGAGAGGATAGAAGAACCCTAAAATCAGATTTTTCTATTTTATTATGAAAAGAGGAAAAAGAAGAGAAGATAAGAAATCATCTTTCTTTAAAAGAATAAAAGAAAGATTTAAAGCTAATAAATAATTAATTAAAAAAAATCAATTATTTATTTGTGGAGGACATTCAACTTTTCTTAATTAAATAAAATATTTAATTAAGCTTTTAAAAGCAGAAGAAAACTTGTGGTGAGAAAAGAGCTTTAATCAGTTTTATTGAAAAAAGCAGAATATCTCATAATTAAATAAAATATTTAATTATGATATGAGAAGATTGCACAATTAGGTTAAAATACCTAATTTTGGATTTAGAAAGAAATCATAAGATATTTTTAATTAAATAAGATTTATTTAATTAAATCACTTTTATGAAATTAATTAAATGAAACATTTAATTAATTAGAAGAATTAAAATAGAAAAAGGAAATATTTAAACTTAATTAAATCAAAAGATTTAATTTAAATTCAAACAATGATAATTAATTTAAATAAATAGAATGTATTTATTTAAATAATACTAAGTGGACATATGAAAATAATTAAATAAAATAAATTTATTTAATTAAGGAAGAAGAATAAGATGAATGAACAATATAATTAAATTAATTAAATTTAATCATATGTAGAGGACTTTAGAAAAATTAATTAAATAATAAATATTTAATTAATTGCCAGGATTATAGACATGACCATTTTTATGCGTATACAAGCCTTACTCAGAAATATATGACTTGGCAAAAGGGCTTTCCAAGTTGGCTCTCATATCTCGTTTATTTTTTCATTTTTCATTTTTCTACTTTAAAGTAATTGCTCATAGAATGGTGTGTAGCAATTCCTTTAAAGTGGGGGAAACATTGGCATTATTCATTTTACAATTTTCTTTTTCTTGGTGCAACCTTGTTTCTTCATACAATGTGTTTGTCACTTAGTGAATGACATTGGGTATAGTGTCCTTCATAAGTGTGATCTATCTTAGCATATTACATTCCTCTTAGTGGCCTGATGCGACGTATTGTATCCCATAAGTTGTGAACATTCTATTCTTTGATCGGTCCTCTCTTGGAGACATTAGACACAATGTTCCCTAAGTGATAGACCTTGCATGATCTTAACAAGACTCATTTGAACTTTCTTTTACATTTTACATTTTTGCATTTACATGGACACCTTGCATAACATAGCTTACATGCCTGTGGTACCACTACATTTGTTCATGAGTTCTAAGCATAAAAAGCTTTTCTTGTCTCATCAAGCATTAACCGACATTGTTTTTTGTGGTGCCTTATAAAATTTATCAGGAGGTATAAATTTAATATGGTCAAGAGTGGGAAAGCCCATTCTGTGACACAAATTTTCCCCAGATCCACCTATTTGTGTGAGTGCATACCAACTGAGTGTATGTTCCTCACCTTTTGGGCCTTCTCACCCCATGAAAAACTAGAAGTTTTGTGGCCCCAGAGTGAGTATACTTGGGCTTTCTCACCCAACAGACAACCATAAGTTTTGTTTCCCCAACGTGAGTACACATTTTCTTTTTCAAAAAAAAAAAAAGCCTAGATCTGATCCACAATGAGCTGGAAATATGATCGAAGCTTTCATTCTTTTTCATCACCTTCTTGTGTGTTCCTTTTCACTTATGCTTGGTTTGTCATGAGATTTTGATCCTAGGGGCTTGATCACCCCTCTTGATTTTTTTTTCATCACACCAATGTGTGTGCATTTTGATCCCTCTTGATGTGCATGTTGAGCTACTTTAGCGAGAGTTTTAAGGAAGTTCATCCTCTCACTAAAGTGGGGGCTTAATGTGTCACAAAAAAATGTATAGTTGAAATTTTTATGCTCACTTGAGTCTCTCTTATGAAATTTGGCTTGATTTTTCCTAGGTCTAATGTTGTAATGTGGTCAACACATTCACATTAGGTCTTGGACCCTTGTGAATCATTAAGACTTCTAGGTTGTCTTGTAAAGGTGTTGTGAAGTGTTATGACCCACTTTCACACTTTTATAGGACCCTTTCATCAAAATTCACCTAAATAACTCCTTTTTATTACTTACTAAGTGTTATTTCAAGGTGTTGTAAAGTGTTGTAACCCACTTTCATACTTTTCTAGACTTGTCATCACTAATACAATCCTTTCTTATGTATAAATGACCCTTTAATACACTTTCTAGCCATTTTTAAGTTTGTTTTTGAGGATACTCCTGTTGGACAACATTTAATGCCTCGTAATTCTTAACACCCACTTAATTTGATTAAGTGGGACTAAGTGGCCAGTAGGGGCGACGTAGTCCTTTTTGGCATAAAACTCAAAATAATTTCAAAATTTTGGTAGGATTGTGTCCTCTAACCCTTTAGGCTGGCTTGTGATGTGTTATTTTCGGGAAATTTTAGTAAAGTCATGTATAAATAAGGTTTTTTATCCTCATTTTACATCTACAATTTCATAATCTCTTGCACTCATTAAGCATTCAATCTTAGAAGAAATCAAGCAATCAAGCATTATCAAGTCATCCATTTGAGCACTTCATTGCATATCTTTAGATTTACACATCAAGGGTTTGACTTCGTATGCAAATTTGTCAAGCAAATATGTATCGAAAAGTGGTCAAGAATTCTTCAAATTCAATCAAGTCATCACAACCCTAATTCAAGCTTGGAGACACTTTCTACCCCATTTTATGTAGAATTAAGTGCGAACACTTGTCAAGAAAGAAAGTGCAATCCTGAGGCTACAAGATTTTTTCCTAAAATCCCCAAGATTTGCAAGAGGACTAAGTCACCACTGCTGGTGGATTAGTCCTGCTTTCGGGCCTAAAAAGTGATTTTGACATTTTTAGACACCCATTTGGCAGATTCCTATTCTGGCAAAGTTTCTCGAAAATGGGATTAAGTCACCCAGCCTGGTGTAAGTGTCCCAGTCAACATTTTTAGTCAAATTTTCAAGATTCCAGAATCTCCCAGTATCAAGTTTCATATTTCAGGTGCACCTCTTTCATTTTGTTTATTTATTTCATCATTTACTTGCATTTTTTAGGCATTTCTACATATCACATTGTGTTTTCAAATGAGTTGCATTTCTTAGGGTTTGCATTATTAGATCATTTCATTTTCGGATTAGAGCATTAGAGCATCTTAATTAGACATAATACATATCATTATGTAGTATGGTACCTAGAAATACCCTATGATATGACCTACCTTATTCTACATGGTTAGACTACTACCTTGATTCTACCTCCATAAAGGAAGAAGAATCAAAGGGGGGCATACATCGACCCTCACATTTGATTTCTAGAAGCTAGATAAGTTGATTTTTGAGTGACTAATGAATTCATGTTGCAGGATGCTATTCCTAACATTGTGGTTTTTTAGATAGCTATAGTGGGGGCTTCATTCTCTCATAATATGATAAAACTCATATGTGTATCCTTTTATGAACAAAGTGTATTGTTTGGATTCCTTTAGCTTACATATGCACGTAGAGTCATATGGGTGCTAAAGTGGGGGCTAGATGTAATGATGAAAATTGACCCCCATCTTGGAGATAGGACAATTTCTCATTAATCTAGACCTATTTTAGTATCCTTCCATTAACTACCCATTTAAATGATCATTAATAGGCCCATAAGACCCATTATTTTAGATCTTGAGGCTTATTTCAGCTAAAAACTTGACAAAATCATTTAAAACATCAAAAATCTTGAAAAAATCACCTCAAAAAGCTAGGGTGGGGCACATTTTCCACCTTGGGCGAATGAGTCCCCCTAGGTGGGACCCATTTTCTACCTTGGTCGAATGAGTCCCATTTGGGGATTTTTAAAAATTTGAGCAGTAAAATCATCTTTTTAATTCAAAATTTTGGTTGATGTCATCCTTTGAGATTTGAATAATGGTAAATTAGGTGTTAATGCCTATATAAGAAAGTTTCTAAGTCATTTTTATCATCTAAGCAATATAGGAAAGCATTTTCAAGAGAAATTTCAAGAGAGAAGCATCAAGAATCTTCAAATAATTCATTCACAAGAGCATTCAAGTTTCAAAAGAAAGCAAAGTTGAAGTCTTGGAGCAGCATTAAAGTGTTTTTGCAAGTCTTCAAGCTCACTTTCATTCAAGATCTATCATTTTCAAGGGTTCAACATGGTTGTCTATGGTGAATCATGATGGATTCTAGGTTGGGGAGATGCAACTAGCCATCAAGCTAAACCTAAGGACTTTTTTCCAAGTGATTCCATCCTCCATTATCAATCTACATTCATCCTAAGGAAGGTACAAGCATTGTTGAGGCTCATTTGGGTTATCATAGATCTCTCAAAGTGAATCATGTTCATTATCACATTTCCATTCATGCCTCTCATTCTTACACATTAGAATAGGGTTGCATCATGTTTCATATTTCCTGGTCTTAGACACACTTAAGGCTAGGGTTTATAGTCCTATTTACATGCATATTTCATTATTTCCATCAAGGTTTAATTACCAAACTAGGGGTTTGATCAAGGAAAACCCCACATAAGAAAATCAAGTCTCTATTATGTTTTGTAGGTAATTTTCGCAGATTCAGTTTCAGAAATTAGTCTAGAAGGGAAGGGAAGAGATTGAAGTGTAGATTTAAAGTTTTAACTCTCAAAAAACTAGAACAAGATTGATTCTCCAAGAGTGGAGAATGAGTCCCACCTATAGGTTTTTCTCAAAACTATTTACATATTTAGATACCCTTTTTTCTCGAAATCGGTTCCTATGCAGAAATCTAGATCTGGGACTGATTCGCCTAGAATGGCGAATGAGTCCCAATAGGTCAAAAAGTCAAAATTTCCAGCATTTCAGAGCTGCAATTAGTCACCTTCAAATTTTCTAGGTGCACACCATTCATCTTACAACTTTCTGTGTTGTTTCATTTACATTTCTAGGTCATTTTGTAGGTCATTTCATTGAATTAGGGTTTAGTGTTGTATCTTGCATTTCATTTATCTTTTGAACCCCTTTTTAGTTTGCATTCAACCCATAGGACAACCCTTTTGCAAGATCTCTTTCTCCTTTGCATTGAGAACTTAAGGGTTATCCTTGAATGAAATTGGAGAAGTGGGTGTGCTCTATGTCCTAAAACTATATGATAGTACCATACCACTTTTTCATCATTTCATTTAATTAATTTAAAATTGAATTCTTCCTCCATTTCTACTTTAATTAATTCATCATATTATCACTTTTCCTCTATATTAATTAAATAATTTTTATTATTTAATTAATTTACTAATTATTCTTTCCTTGATTAATTAAATAATTCATTATTATTTAATTAGTTCATTTCCCCTTTTGCACATGAGATTAATAATTTTTTTATTTAATTATTTATTAATTACTCATGCAATTCCACCTCACCAACCAAATCCCACTCCAAGTTCACTTGTCAATGAATTGGGTCCACTATTCAATTTGTTTTGTTTCACTAACATTTAGTCACACTTTTCTCTCTAATCAATTCTCTTAACTAACCCATATGATCAGCTGGCTCAAATCAGTAAGTCAATTAACTCATCATCAATTCCTCTCAATCATCCTAGGCCATGGATCTTCTTAGTCCTTCATCAAATCTCAAACATTGATTGGTATCACCTAAAATCTATAACTTTAACTATTATTAATCTATTATTCCTCTCTCTCTCTCATTTCAAGAAATTTGTACACATATTAAGTGCTTTGTGCTACAAAATATGAGAGCAACCAACATTACACCATTCTCCAAGCTACAAATAGGAGAACAATAGAGCTAAGCTAAGGTTGTTGTGTAAAGAATTTTTTGTGTAAGTTTGTTGTATTTATTGTTATGCAACTTCCTTTTAATGTTCTATTGGTTTGAATTATGATTTGTATTGTGAGTTTTTTTAATATGTTGTTATTGTTCACTTTCACATTTTAACATATTGTCATGGTCATACACTCTTAATCTATTTTCTCCTATTTTCCTAAGTCATAGTCAGGTAATATTACAAAGTTGTGTCACACTTTCTTGACCAACTAAATAGTTTCAAGTGAAACAGTTTCAACCTAAATAGCTTCGGTCAAACCTGTTTCACTAGAAACTACATGGCCTCTACATGGCACATAGAATTTCAAGTGAAATCCTTTCGCTCAAAACCAAAAAAACTGAATTTTCTCTTTGCCACTTTGAAATGTGGCTCATTTTATGTGCAAGGTTTCAATAGAAAGGGTTTTGGGTGAAACCCTTTCTACCAAAACTATCTATATGGTATCCTAGTTGGCAACCAACTAAACTTTTTTTAGAACTTTCTATGACTTTCAACTTCAACCAAGTATTTCTTCAGTCAAAATGATTTAAAAAAAAAGGAAAAATGCCCTTTTGTAGAACTCAGAGTGGTGAATCCAAATATCTAAATTTTTCAATATTTTGATTAGTTTTAATATATTATTTTTAAAATATAATGCAAGTAGGTTACTAAAGTTAAAAAGAGGCTGATTAGAAATTAAAAAATATATGGTGCACTAGAGGAGAGAATCCTATTCAAAAGGGTATAATTTGTTTTTTGAAAATGATTAAAAAAGTAGACAATGGTTGAGGTCAAATGAAAACTATCAAATTCTAACAAGTTTGACTTTAAAATGTTATTACAAGAAAAATATACGTCAAAATTTCAATTTTTTTCCATGCACTAGATATTGAAGTTACCTATTTGAAGATCAAAATTTAGGGGAAAATGATTTTTTTTTCCATTTGTTTCTTGACGTCAAGTGAACGCCCCTTTTTTCCTGAAATTTTTAACATTCCAAAATCTGCTCTTAAATTGATAAAAAAATAATCAAAACAATTTAAAAATAAAAATCTAAGAAATTACAGCAATAAACTTCATCAATATTTCTACATTTCATTGGTTTACATCATTTTGAAATTCAAAACATAAAGATCACTTTTATATGGTCAAAGTTCAGATTTTTTTTGTTGTTGGCCAATTCCTTTATAAAGTGTGGCACATGTTTATACTTTTACCTAGCCTAAGATAATTAATTTATTTCAATTATCCACCCTTCACTATCCATATCACACTTTCTTCTAAAAAATTAAACAAATAACTCTATTTATTTAATTTTCCCCTCCTATCCCATCTCCACTAAATAAATTAAATAAATATATTTTTATTTAATTTAGTTTATCTCTCCAAGTGTCACATCCTTTAGCTTTTCGTATTAGTCCTAATCCTACCCCTTACACATGTGCACACACTTAATCAAGGATTAAGTGGGGAGTCAACTCTTGCAATAAATGCTTCACCCACATTGTTCTTACCCTCATAAAATTTTCCCCTTTCGAAAGGAACCCCCAAATGGGTCTTCCTTCCAAATGTACACAAAAGTAATTATAATTTTCTTTATCCATTTCACCCCCCCTTTGGAGTTTGAGAATAAACTTTTCTTTTATGGCAATTAATATATCCTCTTACACTCCAAAGTACTATCTCCCCTCTCAAATCCTCTCATGGTGCCACTTGGAACCATTCCATGAGTTGATAGATCACCTCTCATCCTATCAATTTATCTTCACCTTCCAACCTTGACGCTTCATCTGCTTTTCACCCTCAACCCATGCATCCAAAAACTTAACCATTTTCTCCAATCACTCACCTTTACATTGGAGCGTTGTTATGCTATCAAATTTCTGAGTGATCACACATCGATTTGATTGCATGGGAAAATTATCCTCAATGTGAGATTCAACATAGTTTATTTTCATTAAATTCTATGCATGTTTAAATCTTCTTTATCCTAATTTGAGTGTTTGTTTACTCATTGCGTTTTTTGTTTTGTTTTCATTGTTCTTATCATTCACCCAAGAATGAATTTTTTCACACTTTCATTGTTAAATCAATAAATCATTGAATTTTATTTTGATTATGGGAAAATTTATATTTTTCTTTCCACTTCATTATCTATGCCAGAGAAACTAAACTGCTTCTAGATAACAAGTCATATCCTAGTTGGTATGAAACATCTAAATTCTATCAATATCATTGAGTTATCGGACGTGACGTCAAGCATTTTATGCATCTAAGACATGTAATACAGGACCACATCTAGACAATAGTAGCATCCACTTCGATAAGAAAAAGAAAGATCCTAATAAGTTTTTTTCTAAACCCAACAGTCAGTTGTAGATCTACATAGATCCCTTTCCACCTCATTCCTCCAATTCCATTACTAATTCCTCTTCTTCTACACCATCTAAAGATGTTGCATATATAAATATGGTGTCTATCACTCCAGTCTACTCTCTAGGGTAGAAGGCTAAGATACTTGATATATATTTTACACCTATTGATCTACCCTATTATAGAGAGTATACTCCTCTCTACATCCTAGCTTAGGTCAATGGTAACATCATCACTAGCATTAGATTCAATGTTGTAACTGAGGAGACACTCTATATTAATGGTTTTCACAAGCCAAGATACAAGTGCAAGACTACCATCTATACAAATGATGGCCTTTCTCTCACCTCTTTGGGACCCATTTCTCTGTCGATCCTTATCAGACCTAAATATTTCTCTACAACATTTATTGTGATATGAGAATCTGACTTCAAGGTGAAGCTAGGCATTGCATGGATATTTTCCATGAATGCAGTCACTTCAATTTTCCATAAATTCCTTAAATTTCCTCATGAGGGCACGATGAAAACTATCCTGGACACTAGGTACAAACCGGTAGTGTCACATTGGGGTTTCTCTCTTGACCACTTCTAGCTTGCTTCAGTAAGACCGATGGTTCCCTAATGTGACATTATATAAATCATATTATAGATAAAATATCAGGAGATTAGTGCTTGATTTGGTCCCACCTCCTCCTTTTTCTTCTATAATCCCCTCTTATCCTACTCATGTGCAACAATGTGCTTTTTCTTTCAAGCCTTCTTTGTTGGGGGCTAAAGAAAAGCACACTCCCTTAAGTAGACCTACTTAGTCTACCAAGACCTCGTAACCTCCAAAAGTTCCTTTCATTCCTTAAACTGTGCCTAACATAGGAAAAGGAAAGGCCCCTATGTTGACCAAGTTAAAAGCTCATATTTTTTAAGTCCCTATTCTTCTTGATATCCCTCACTTGACTATATATAGTAAGGTTGAGTAGTCCTCTATGTTTGGTCCCTCGTGTATGATTTCAACATCTCTACCCCTAAGGGTCTCTCATGTTCCTCCCCATGCCAAAAAATCATGAGGAGGAAAGGAACTTGTGGTTGAGGTTATGGATCTTGCACCCCTAGCCTCTATGGATATTTTCCTTCTATAAGTAACGGCTACAAAGGAAATGTCATCCATCATCCTAGTACCTCCTCAGGATCCTATTCCTAGTCCCCATCATCTTTGGAACCGACTTGTGCATGATAATACGCACCATTGAGTGTGATGGTCAAGCAACACAATGCTGCACAAAAGGCCAAGGATAAATCTTCTATCTCAAATTCTTTGTCTTCTTCGCTTTCCATTCCTATTTTTTTCTTGTTTCTGATCTCTCCAAGAGATATGGATAAACCTCATTCTAAGATGGTGCAAATATTCATCTCACCTTCTTTGGAACTATCTCTCCTTAACTCTTTACCTAATATTCCCTAACTTTCACAACCCATAGATATGCCCCACACAAAGGTCGTGTCTAGTGTGGCCCTATCTACTTCTCTTGCATTTGAACACCCTAATGTGTCATCCAAGTGTAATATTGAGTAGGACCTTATCCTTGAATCTCTCCACAAGAAGTGTACTCCTTTCGCTTCTCTTTCTTCTTCTATCCTTATCACTGAAGATACCTTCTTCCCCTAAATTTTTCACTGCTCCTCTTCTAGAGGATTGTGCTAAGGATCCTACTCTTTCGTAACCTATATTCGAGTCACCACATTCCTTGATAGAGAAGTATATGTATGACACTCTATAGGATATTTTAACAATGTTGACTAGTTTCACAAAGTTGTTGACACTCAACTTGTAGGAACTAGTAGATGGAGATATTGAAGAAGCCACATCTCTAGCCCTTGTTGCAAGTGAGATTCTTGATACCACCCTAACTATTTTTTTGTTGTGAGATTTTCCTCCTTCCCACTATGATCTAGATTGGGATGAGGATGACTTACTAGATGTAACTGACTAGAGTAATACCTTTCATGTCTTTAGATTAATTTTTTCTCATTTTTCTATATTCTCTCGTACTTGTCTATATATGCTATAGTATCTCTTAGATGACCCAAGATACCCTCATAGGTACTTGGATATAGGGAAGACAATATTGTGTACACTTCTTCTTTTTGTATCATAATTATTCTCTTTGTTGTACATCTCAATTTTCAACATTTGGGGACAATGGTAAGCGTTGGGGGTATTTAGGCCTTCTTCCATGTTGACCTAGATTTTTTATTTTTACTTTGTCTGAATGTGGTCCTTCTTCACAATTTGGGATATTTGAGAATATGGAAATGATTCATATGCAATAGTATACAAATTTTGTCGATATGAATCATACTAACCCTAAATATGTAGATCGCCATGTCTCTCTCTATCATGTCTTTCATATGATAGGACCCCACATGTAACTTGTGTTCCTTTGTGCAACATAAGGATGGGAAAGGACAACCATAATTTTAATAAAGATATTTAATCTCATCTCTCTTTACAAATAATGTCTAGATTTAGTTATCTCATATGTCATCTAACATGGGAACAATTGATGCAGAAGCATCCTTGGTTGGAAATAAATCGTATATGAAACAAAAAAAATTTATTTTTTTGCAATTCAATCTTGGAACCTTTAAAAATGGGGATAATTAAGTGCTATCATATGGTTTCTAACATAGAGCACGCCCACTTTCAAGATATTCCACTCAAGGGTAAGCCTAGATATCTCAATGCAAAGGAGAAAGAGATCTTGCAATAGGGATATCCTAGGGGATGATTGTAAACTAATTAGGGGTTCACCAGCAAGTAAGAACATGGAAAAAAAAATGAAATGCTTAACCCTAATTTGATGCAATGACCTACAAAATGACCTAGAAAAGTGTGTAAAAAAAAACATAAAGTTGCAAAATAGGATGTGTGCACCTATAAACTTGTAGAGGCTTGAATGAAGAGTGGAAATTCTATAAATCCTAAAATTTTGGCTTATTGGGACTCATTTTCCATTCTTGGTGAATCAATCCTAGATCATGGTTTTTGCATAGGAATAGGTTTTAGGGAAAAGGGTATCTGAATCTGCAAAGATCTCTAAAATACACCCACAGTGGGACTTGTTATGCCTTGCATACATGCCCCAACTTTTGCTTGGAAAAGTAGGGGACCCCCTCTTCTTTTCTTCTTTTTGTTTTCTTTGTCTTTGTCAGATCTGGAACCGGAACATGAACTTTTCCAAGGCTCTTGTTCCTAGTTCCGTCTTGATCCTAGTTCCCCACTTCGCCTTCAGGTGTCGTTCGAGTTTGTGTCCAGTCTCATTCCTGTCTTGTTCTTCATCCCGTTCTTTTCGTTTCGCTTTGTCTTTCATCGTTGCGTTGTTTGTTTGTTTCCATCTCCTTCATTTCTTCACGTCTGGTTTTGTGTTGTTCATTGTGTTCTTTTTGTTCTTTTTTTTTTTCTCTCTTTCATTCATTTTTTAGTTTTGTGTCTATCGTCTTGAAAATACAAAAATAAAAAAACTTTGAAAATACAAAAGAAAATTAAAATTAAAAAGAAAAGAAAAAGATTGTAAGCAATTGAATAAATAAATCTTTTATTTAAAAGATTTAAAATATTAAAGTTAAAGGGTAAATAGTAATAATAAAATCTTTTAGGTGTTAAAGGATTTAATAAAATTAAAAAATAAAATAAATAATAAATATTTTAAAATGTTTATTTAAAAAGAAAAAGAAGAGATTTAATAAAGTTTGAAATTAATCTTTTATTTAAGAAGATTTTAAAAAAATATTTTAAAATGTAACATGTAAATTTAAAAAAAAATCATAAGAAAATAAAATGAATAAAAACTGAATAAAGTCAAAAGCATAAAAGTTGGAGAATTTTGAAAATGGAAAAAGTTTTGTCAACCCTGAGCCAGACCCGAACAAAATTTTGGGTAAATGGGTTTTCAAAGTCATCCGTTCCCGCTCCGACCCCACTGCATTGTCAAACCTGGACCCAGATCCGCACTCGCACCTCGATGAGGGTAATAAAACATTCCTAGTTCTTCCCTTGTTCTGGTTCCACTCAAATCTGGCTCCAACTCTGCACTGCTTCTACTCTTCTTCCGCCTGGAAATGGTCCCGACCTCGCACAATGAGAAGTTATTCGGAAGTGGAGCTAGAATGGGTATGAAAGTGGCACACAAAAATGTTCAAGTTCTAATTTGGTCCCGCCCCGCATGGTTTCTTGTCCCACTTCCACACTGTTGTGGTTCCACCCCTGCGTCATTGAAAAAACCATAATGAATACTGAACGGGCATAAAAAAAAGCAAGACAATGCTCCTCCCCTGTTGGATAGCAACAAAGAGCATGCTCACCACGAAAATGAGGACTCAGAGAATCCTTTGCCAAATGAAATAGAACGTGTAAAAGTTATTGGATTTAATTGTTGGATCTCCAACAATATTTGTTTGTTGTTGGTGGAGGATTTCACAACCTCTGCCCACGTCCACATGCCTGGGCCAAAATAGGAGCTTTTGATCTATTGGGATCTCGATGGGAGGGCACTGAGGAAACAAACTATTTAACAAAATGCCTAATGATATGCAATGATTGCCGAATATACATAAATAAAATTGTTGAAGAAGACTTTAAACTTTTGAGCAAGTGCTATTGGCAGTTCTAAAAGCCAAGCTTTAGATAGCATCATCCTCCATGTGGGTGTTAATGGTAATGGGAGCCTTGAAGCAAGATTTGGACATACATTAAAGCATAAAATCTGAGCAAGGTTTATCAGATTTTTAAAGTGAATCGGCCCTAATAAACATACATGGAAAGTGTGAAACATGGAAATGTTTGCAAAATATGGAAGTATGGAAACAACTGCAAATCGTTTGACAAACACAAGCATGTAAAATCAACTGTTTGAAAGAATGTGTCAGGGAATGGGGTGCCATGGATATCATGATTGCAGCATACTCATTAAAATATGGGTCCAGTGATAGGCATTCAAAATTTCTAGGTAAATGTAATTGGTAGTTATAAAGCCAAAGTATGCAACCTTGTGCCAACATCCTCACCAGTGCCAAGTATGTGGAATCATAGACAAATGCACGTGAACTGTTATACAGAATGTCTCCAAGAGAACTCATCTCATGAAGTGGAATGGTTGTAGAATACACATCAAATGAATGATGAAGTTGTGACTGTCTTGGAAGAAACGATGTATGCAAAATGCGAAAGTATATACCAAGCATCGATTTGTATGATAGAATTCCTTAGAGAAGGGTGACATGATATGTGATCTTTGACAGAATGTTGGGTGTCATTTTCTAGAAACGGAAAGGCATGCGTGCAAAATGTTGAAGCACAGGAAGCAAGTAAAATGCTTGACAGATTGCCTCAAAAGGATCTCAATTATGGAAAGCCTTGATTGAAGGTTGAACAAAGGGAATTTTCTAAAAATGTTTTAGTAACCTTCAAAAAAATGTGATTGGCGCAGTAAGGGCCAGATTTGAGAACCTTTGTCAGCATCCTCCTTCATAAACATACCATGCAAATGTTGAGTTGTTCATTATTGAATGTTTCAAAAGAACGAGGTTTTGTGAAATGCGTGGTAAAAGGATAAAAGCATTAATGATGCTTGTAATTGTCTCTGCATTCTTCACATCTATATGTGAATGCCAAAGAAAGCTTATGGGATCAAATTCAACTCCTAGGAACTATATAGAAAAATAGCATTAGGGCATGCAAGTGTGGATGACAAGTTTGTGGCACATATGGAGTCAGGGTTTAGCGAAATGTGAAAAATAAACATTGAAATAATTGCTAAGTGGTGATGGATGCAGTGTTGAACCACCAATTTTTGAGTCACAAGTCTTAGTCCTCAGATTTTTAGGAATATTTGGGGATTTTAGGAAGATTGAATGCAAAAATCATTGAAATCAATCAACTCATCCATTCTAGTGAACTTATTGATTTATGTATATGAATGAATTGATTGATTTATGTTCTTTTGTTTTGTAGAGAAATGGTGCTCTGATTCAGAAATGGTATCGGGATATTTCAAACACACAGGAACTTTAAATTAGCATTAAGAATTAAAGATATTTTATTATTTCAATTATGAATTTAAAAGTTCATTATATTTATTTAATTGAAATAACTTGAAATTGTTTAATTCTTTGGAAATAATTGTTTGATTAATGATTTTATGAATTAATTAATATATTTTGTGTGCGTACAGGGACTTTTTCAAAGAAGGATAAAGTCATTAAAGTTGATTTGCAAAACTCACATGCAATTGAGGAAGATTCTAAAAAGATCATCAAACTAAAGTAAACTGGAGACTTGGTGGGCCTAGGAGACATTATTTTTGGAAAAAGAGATATTTCTCTACATTGTGAAAGATGGGAAACTCAAAGCTGAAATTGAAAGTTATAATTGTGAGCTAGAGTCAGCTGAAACTAAACTAGAGAGTGGAGTCTCAAACTAGAATTAACTAGAGCCAAATTGAAAGCTAAAACCGAAGATCACTTGTGAGGAATGATTGTAGGCACAAATGCTACATCTTTTTGATGTCTAAGTTTTTTGGAGAAAATTCTGGATTTTTGAGCTACAAATTGTTAAATCAAGCTCATTGTAAAGGGTGGGTTAAAGACTTAGGAAAATGACTTAGAAGTTTTACAGCTTAGCTATTTAGATTTTTTACAGTAGGATAGTTAATGGAGTTTTCTTCAATTCTTAGTTTAGATGAAGGTAATATGAAGAAGTGGGTTTCTGTACATTGGTGATTTTGCCAGATTTGTAAATGCTACTTATCTGTTTCATTGATAGTAGAAGTAGCCAGACTTAAACTTTCTTTAGGTTATGTTCTGGAATGATGTTTGTTTATTAATCATTTGATTTGGAAGCTTTCAAGGAATGTAGTTCTATCTTTTGTTTTATTTGAATTATGATTTGCAATTTGCAATTAATATTTGCACTGTGAATGAATAGTTGTGTATGGATTACAGGTTGATTTGTGTTGCGGTTTTAGTTTATAGATTCCTTGGAAAGCAATAGGTCTGATTAGTTGAATGAATCAACATTCTTCTTTCTTTTGTGTCCCTGATCTATCTTTTTCCTTTTCTTTATACCCTCCTATTAGAGTAGGTTTAAATAAGAATTCGATCTCACAACAATAAAAAGCTCAATAACCAGTAGGCCCCTTGAAGATTATAATTACATTGAACATTGAGCAATATCAACACAGTTGAGAACCAACTACTAGGACCTTGGGAGTTAGATTACTATATGTTGTCTTTCTTTTTTAGGAGAAATAGAATGAAGATATTCTGTTTAAATGTTGTTGTGCTATTTTGACCATCAATAGGACTCATTTTCCAATTGTGGAAAATTAGTCCCATTCTAGATTTTTGGGAATTCAAAGTTTGAATCTATTCTTCTTAGTCTGCTCAATCTTCTTCTCTAGGTTTTCAGATCTAAAAGTCTGTTTCGGGGCTGTAGGTGACTTTTTAAAGAAGATTACAACCTTGCAAATAGGGAAACAACTCCAAAAACTTTCTCCAAGCTTGTAACTTAATCTTCAATGATCCTTAAGTCTTCAAAGCACCTATATATGCAATTACACAAATAAAGAGAGAGAAGTGTTGATTGTTAGGGAATATGGGTTTACCTTGGTCAAACCCCTTTTAGGTAATTAAACCAAATGATGAAACAATGAAACAAGGACATGAAACATGAACAATGCTACCTTGAATGATGCCTTGTAAATGATGCTTTGTAAATCTGCAACTCAACATGAAATGGCCATGACAGATGTAGATATTGATCTTGACAATAGGAGTAGAACAATGCTTGATCTCGGATCTTCAATGCTACATCACAAAACTAGCTCAATAACATGTTTGATGCTTGATATGCTTGACATGATGATGGATCTTGAATTTTTGAAGCAATTGATAAAGAATTCTTCCCTTGAATGCACTTGTGAACTTGAAACTTTGCTATAAGGATTCTCATTCAACTTGCTAGGTGTAAAATGAGTGAAAGAAACTTGTATTTATACTCAATTATGCAATAGTTCTTGAAATTACAACACTACAAGCTGACATCAGATCTAGGAGAATAAAATCCCACCAAAAAATTGAATTAATTTTGATTTTGGGCCACATGGGACTCATTCGCCCAAGGTGGCGAATGAGTCCCATTAGACATAATTTATGGGACAATTTTTTAAAAATACTTAGAAGGATGTGAAACCAGGTTTGGGACCCAAAAACCTAGGTGGGACTCATTTTCCCAAGGTGGCAAATGAGTCCCAGATCACTAAATTTAGGCCATTCAAGCCTGAAACACTTGAATTATGATTGGGTAATGATTTTTGTCAAGATTATCCTTGAAAATATACATTAAATGAGGCTTGCAGATGCAAAATAGGGCCAATTAAAGCATACGAAAGCCCAATTATTAATGAAAAGCCTAGAAAAGTGTGAAAGTGTGTTACGAAACTTTACAACACTCCAAATAAGATAAGATTAAGATACATTTTGATTGAAAAAACCTTAGAAAAGTGTGAACATGTGTTCCAACACTTCACAACACTTTAGTAAGGTACCATTTAAATTAATTAGTTCACAAGGGCCCAAGACCTAATGTGAATGTGCCAACCACATTAGAACACCAAATCAAGGCAATATTAAGCTTAATTCACAAGGAGGGCACAAACAAGCAAGGAAAAGTAGAAGGGATACTTTTTTCGTGACTACATGTCTATAGTCATCTCAAAAGTTTCTTCTGTATTTTGACACATTGTCATTTCTCAACTCATGGAGTAGGATATTGGTTCTACATGAGATCACCTAAAACATATCTAGATTTCATGAAATTTGCATTTATTTGTAGAAAGTTATCACTCTTAGAATTTTATTTTCATTCTTAGTCATAGCATTTGGGGTTGACCTAGTCCATGTTCGTTGAGTGAACCTTTTCTAGGGTGTGCGAAGTTTAATGGAACATAATTCAAGGAATTTTAGGTCCAAGGGAAACTTTCTCAGAGATCCACAATATATTTCATCTCATGATGGATTATCTTCTTATATTATTTGGCTGACCTACATGCTTGATCATACATGGGGGTTTGTAAGCCCTTAAGGCTGACATGGATCACAATTGGAGCTAGAGGTTCATATTTAAGATAATTTGTAATCCTTTGGAAATCAATTAGTCATTAGTTAATAAATTCTCAATAACAGTGTTTAGGAAATAAACAAAAAGGTTAGAATGAGGCCTTGTGCCAATTGTAACATCTGTAATGCCCTTGTGGTAGGCCTGCAAGCCCTAATTATTTTTCATATGAGGCATGTGAGATTGGAAGTTGTTGAGTCTATGATATTTCATGTTTCTTGATCATTTTCTTGTGTTATTTTCCATTGCACGTTGAATCTAAGCTACATGGTTGGATAGTACATTTTGGGACCACCATTCATGACTACACTAAGTGGTATCAAAGCAAGTTTGTAAGTATTGAGAAGGCATCCCTTGTGGTGAATAGATCACCGACCTAAGGTAGACTATAAGTGTTTTCAACTGAGCACCGACTGTGAAGCAGTTGAAACCTTTGTAGCTAGATCATTGAATTGAGGTATTTGCAATGAATCCAAGGAGAGAATGCCACCAAGGAGAGTTCTTGATATGCAAAATGTTGCTAGAATAATGGATGAGATGTTATAGATGATGAGAGCAATGAGATTTTGATTTGATGCAGTAGAACATGATATAAGAAGAGGTCTGAATCCTAGATATGCGAATGAAAGGGATGATGATGAATTAGATCATGTTACAAATCAAAATGAAGAAAATCTAGAACAAGATCCATATCAAGTGAAGATTTTAAAAGCTATTTCCAAGATTGGTAAGAGACCTATAATTGAAATTCAAAATTATGTGGGAAATTTAAACCTTGAGGAATTAATTGATTTGATCAATGATATGGAAGATTATTTTGAATATGAAGAAATTGAAGATTCAAGAAGAGTGAGATTTTCAAAAACTAAGTTGAAAGGACATGTTGCTATATGGTGGAAAGAAGTTCAACTGGATCAGAATAGAAGGGGAAAGAAGAAGAAAAAACAGTGGCATGAGTTGTCAAAAAAGTTGAAGAATCAATTCATACCTATTGATTATGAACTTGAACTATTGAAAAGATTGTAGAACCTGAGGAAAAAGGAGAATTTTCTAAAGGAATATACTAAAGAAAAATACAAGATGATCATTAGAGCTAGACATAGTGAACTAAGCAAAGAGAAAGCTGCATAGTACATCAATAGAATGAGAACAAACATCCAAGAAGAATTGAGGCTAGTGAAGATGAAAATAGTTGAGGATGCATACCAATTTGTGTTGAAAGTGGAAGAAAAGTTAAACAATAAATTTGAGAAGAGATAGAGAAGTGCAAGGGGAATATTCTAGAGGAGATCACAATCCAGAGAGAGAAGACCTTATGTAGAACAAAACAAAGATGGAAAGCCCTACCGCAATGAAGAGAAGCACAATAATTCATATTGAATAGGAAGAGAAGAGAGAAATTTTAACCATAGTGATGAAGGAGGTCATGATTCCTACCACAATGATGGGTATAGGAGAGATGAAGGAAGATCTAAGAAGAGACCATTCAAAGGAACCTATTTCAAGTGTGGAGGTGATGGAAATAGAGCATTTGAATATCATCAAGGAAGTACTTGAAAGAGGACTGAGAATACCAGAAGAATATCTTATGTGGATGAGGAACCTATTTCATCCCCTAATTTGTTTGGGAAACTAGAGAAAGGTGAATTATTAGTGACCAGAAGAGATTTGATACATGAAGAAGTGACTGAGGAACCACCACAAGGGAAGAATTTGTTCAGGACAAGATGTAAATCTAAGGAAATGTATATAAAGTTATCATTGATAGTGGTAGCACTGATAGTCTAGTTTAAAAATAGATGGTAACCAAGTTGAATTTGAAGAGATTGAAACATCTAAAGCCCTATAAGATAGCATGGATTCAACATAAGATCATGGTGAATGAGCAGTGTTTGGTGAAATTTCATATAGGATCATATAATTATGAAGTGTTGTGTGATATTATGACCATAGATGCATGCAATTTATTGTTAGGAAGACCATGAAAATATGATAGGAAATAAATTCATGATGGAAGAAAGAATACCTATACTATGACTTCAAATGGAAAAAAAAAATTGATACCTTTGGAGGAAGTGGACAAAAAGGAGGTATGTGACACTACTAGAATATGTTTGGTAGATGGAAGGAAGTTTCTGGAGAGATTGAGGCATGAGAACATGTGTTTTGTATTGATTCCAAAGAAGGATGGTAAACCAAAGGTAGAGGATTCAACCACAAAGAATAAAGTAGTAGACTTGTTGGAAGAATATGAAGATATCATATTGAATAATGTACTAGATGGATTGCCATCAATTTGGAGCATCAATCATCATATAGATCTAACATCGAGAGCAATTTCTCCAACAATGTCACACATAGGATGAAACTTACAGAGAATTCAGAGCTAGAGAGACAAATGCAAGAGTTGTTGAAGAAGGGATTGAGTAAAGAGAGTTTAAGCCCATGAGTGGTACCTGCTCTACTAGCACCAAAGAAATATGGAGAGTAGAGAATGTGTACAAAATCGAGAGAAATCAATAGGATCATTTTTAAGTATAGATTCATAGTGCAAGGATGGATGACATTATGTAATATTTGAGTGGAACAAATTATTTCAAAAAGATTGACCTAAAGAGTGGATATCATCAAATCAAAATCAAAGAAGGAGATGAATGGGAGACTACATTTAATCCTAATGAATGGTTGTATGAGTGGTTAGTGATGCCTTTTGGATTGAACAATGCACCTAGCACTTCCATGAGGTTGATGAACAAAGTATTGAAGAATTTTTTGGGAAAGTTGTTATTATTTATCTAGAAGATATTCATATTTTTAGTAATAATAGAGAAGAACATTTGTGGCACATTAGACAAGTATTGTAGAGTTTGAGAGACGAGAACTTACTGATAAACATAAAGAAGTGTAACTTTATGAAGACAAAGTTGGTGTGCTTGGGTTTTTTTTAATTTTTATTGAAGGATTGAAGATGGACCTTGAGAAGGTTAGAGAAAATTTTGAGTGGTCTACACCAATAAAAATTGGAGAGGTAAGATCATTCGATGGACTAGCAAGTTTCTACCAGAAATTCATAATGAGATTTATTATTATTTGCACACACATGATAGAAACAATGAGAGGAGATAGGAAATATTTTAAGTGGATATCTAGAGCACAAAGAAGTTTTGAATTACTAATCCAAATGGTGATAGAGCAACTAGTGTTAGCATTTTCTGATTTTGATAAAGTATTTCAAGTTGATTGTGATGCTAGTGGAAATGAATAGGAGCCATGTTGAGTCAAGAAGGAAAACCTTTATCTTATTTTAGTGAGAAGTTGCATGATTCTAGAAGGATATATTTAGTTTATGATCAAGAATTATACACTATAATTCAATCCTTGAAGAAGTGGAGACATTGTTTGTTTCCTAAGGAGTTTGTGTTGTATATTGATCATCAAACCTTACAGTATTTGAATTTTTAGGGTAAGTTGAGCTAGACACATATAAGATAGGTTGAGTTCTTATAGGGTTATACATTTGTATTGAAGCATAGAAGTGGAAATTCAAATAAAGTTGTAGATGCATTAAGCAGAAGAAGGAATTTGTTGATAATAATGAAGATAGAAGTGTTGGGATTTGAAGAATTGAAGAAAATGTATGAGAATGACCTAGATTTTGTTGATGCTTTCGATGCATGTAAGGAACCAATAGTGATAGACATGATTCAGTGGTTGGATTACTTCATTCAGAAAGATATGTTGTTCAAGGGAAATCGATTGTGTATTCTAAAGAGTTCAATGAGGGAGAATTTGATTAAGAAGAAGCATAATGGAGGAATAGAAGGACATTTTGGGGTATTGGGATTAAGGTGTCTCAACCATAGAGTCCTAATATTGATTTATTGATGTAATTAATGTATCTATTTGTATTATTCAATTTCCTATGGTGTCATGTCACTAATTGGGACCCACCAGTTGGGTGGCATCCTCATTGGAGGTGACTGGATGACACATCATCATCCCAAGTGGACATAGGTGTCCCACTTTAGAATCTATGACATATGCAATATTGTATGACACATCATAAGGAATCTTTGAATGCATGGGTGAAAGTTGGCACCCAAGTTGGGTTATGACAAGACATGTAAGAAAATCAACTATTTTTAGTTAGTTATGATAGATCCTCTTACAATTGTAAGTGCTGTCAGCTATGACATGTTGCAAGAATGGAAAAGGAATGAAGTGTTGTCATTGAATTCAACTGAGCAGCTAGTTATCTACTAGTTGTTGTTGATTGTACATGTCAAGAATATTGAGAAAATTGTATTAAAAGAAGGTTGCTGGTTCTGGTGCTTGTGAACTATGTTTTGTTGTGTGTTGATTGAGGTCTGGGAGAATTGTTGTTGGTCCAAATTTCTCTTTGATGAAATTTTATGGTGTATGGTTCAAGAGTTGTGTTGCCCTAGTTCTATTGAAGTTGATTTTGGCATTTGGATGTATTGAGCTTAATTGATCTATGTCTTTTACATTGGTATGATCGACCATGTGTCAAGCACTACTTTCGAAGTTGATGAAGCGTGTTGGATTTATTATGGATCTCGGTGAAGCATGTGTTTGGGTCACCCTCATTCTAATTCCACCCTAGAGGATATTTGGTGCTAACCTAATTTGAAAGTTGAAGTTGGATGGTCGGATTTGAATCTTTTCAAGGTTGGAGATAGTATAAATATAGAATGTGCTAGTGATGAAAATCATAAATAAGAAAAGAAGGAAGATAAGTGAAGGAGAAGACATGAATTTGATTCTATTCTTGAGGTGTGTGAGTTAACTGTGTGGTTGTTCAGTGTGAAGCTTAATGTTGAGTTTCCAGATGCAATGAACAAAAGGAGAACTCTATCATTCATGTGAGTTAATCAGTGATTGTGGTGGAATCTTCATTGCATTGGGATTTTTGTCTCTCTATAAAAAAAAAATTGTCTTCTTTGTATCTTCGTGGCAGTGAGCCCTCCAAGTTGTAGCCCTATGGACAGTGAGTCGTTATTTCAGGCAGTGAGCCTTATCTCAGGTAGTGAACTTTTGTAATCAGTTTTAATATTATCTATAGTGTGAGTTAATCCTCACCATGGTTTTTCCCTCATTGGTTTTCAAGGTAAATCTGGTGTTATTGTGTTTGAGCACTTGCATTTGATGGTTAATATACCATAGAAAAAAGATAACTTTCTTAACATGGGAATAATTCATGATAAGTTGGACATAATGAAGCCTTGATTCAGGTGTTGTGAGACATTTTATGCATCCACACTAAGTCTTGGACCCTTGCAAATTGAATAACATTCTTTTATCAATGTCTTGTAAAGGTGTTGTAAAATGTTGTAAAAGACTTCCAGGCTTTTCTAGACTTAATGGACCCATTTCTCCCTAATTCAATGTTATAAAATGTGTTTAATAAAATTATCACACTAATTTAGAAGACTTGTGAATTAAAATTAATGTTAAACTAGTGTTGTAATGTGTCTTGCACACTCATATTGGTTCTTGTGCCTTCCTAGGCTATGTGGACCTCATTTTAGTGTTGTAAAATGTATCTAATCACACTTTCACATTGAATTTTGTGTCCCAAGACTTAATTGACCTTTACATCATCACTAATAGGACCTTATTAACCCATATTATGCATCCTGAGGCTTAATTTGATGAAATAATTGACAAAAGTCACAATATAAACCTTATTTCTCAACTTCCTAGCATCCTAGCTATCAAAATGGCCCCTGTGGGACCCATTCACCATCCATAGAAAATTAGTCCCATCCAGGTGGGACCCATTCTCCATGGGTGGTGAATGAGTCCCATTTGGCTCATTTTTGACCTTTGAGCGGGAAAAAAATTGAAATTTGAGTTTATTATTTTCACATGTCGACCTTAGGGATCGAATTTTTTGGCTAATAAGGTGAATTTCCTATAAAATCAACTCTATAAACCCTAAATGATAACCATTCTTCATTATTCATCCATCACTCTTCCTGACGAGCTTAGTTTTTGGTCCAATTTTGGGTAGAATCTATAGTTCATTTGCTAGCAGTTGTCATGGACTTTGATGTTAAATGTTGATATTTTCTTAATGTTTCCCTCAATCCATAGACATTGGGCTTAATCCTATCTTTGCAAGTTTTAATGACATTGGCATATTATGTGGATTATCTATATTGATTTTGCATGTGGTTAATGAATGATCCTTAAGGTGGTTATAGATGTGCAGTTATTGTGCGTACTGACATTGCCATGCAGATTTAATTTAAAGATGCTAAGTTGAGGAAGACACTGCCAGCTGGGCATGCACTGTAACCTCCAACAAAGGAATCACTCAAGGTCAAAGGAGGTCAACGACAAAAGATTTCTCATGCAACCGAATGTAACCTCCTTGTAGTGTAATTTAATGACTGAGCAGACGTGGGAATTACTGTTGTGCTAAATCTGCATTTGGACCTGCATGTTTGACCATATTCTTTGCATGTGTAATTGCCGCCACTCCACTTTCTTTGTTTTCCCTAAATGGCCTCCTCCCAGTCATGGAGTTGACTGCCTTATTTAGCTGATAGTATAAATAAAGATTTGATGCTCCTTCCTCAAGAGGTTGCATGATTAGATATTGTACTTGCACTCTAAAGTTTTTAGTAATACAAATACATTACTCTTTTGTACTCATGATTTATAGTGAATAAAATAAAGTTATGAGTTCGAGCATCTGAGTTCTTATTAGTTTTAGAGGATAATTATCCAAGCGGGCCCACTTAGTGAGTAATCCATCTTCTTAGTTTAGTATTACTTGTTGTTTAGTAATTAGATAGAAATTTGGCACCGACTATTCCTGCAACCCCTAGAATTCCATTATGTGACTGTTCTTGCAACCAAAGCAGATATAGTAGTGCCCTATTTGTTGCTTATATTTTCATTCTTGTTATGCATTTTAGTTTGATGTAGTTGTTGATTGATGATTGACATTTATGGTATTCCCTTCTAAGCAATTTACTTTCAAAATTGTGTGTTTCTTAGCTGTAGAATGAAATGGCTACTTTGAGTTCCTAGTGCACATACTATGTTGAACCATTTCAAGTTCACTTCCCTAGGTTGAAAAGTTAAATGCACCTTCATGATGATTGAAATAGCTATTTATGTTAGATTTCCAATCTCTGAATCATGGCTTTAAGGGCTTAGTTATTAAATCATTGCAGGAGGCCAACACTTTTGGCACTATTGCCGAGGATGGTGTCAAACTAGGGAGTCTTTTGGAGTCATTGGTAGTTTTTCTTGTTGTAATGTTTCTGGAAGTTTTTCTTTGTATATTCTCATTTAGGAAGTAATGACTCCCCTTATTCTTTACCAATTATTTGTGTGAGCTGACTGCTAGTGAGTGATACCGCATGCATAGAGAAAGGAGAAGGGATGCTTATGGGAGATTCCTTCCTAACAATCCTAATCCATTCCAATTAGTTGAATATCATAACCTACCAAGAGAAGAAGAAGAAGATCCACACCCCTTTGTTGATGCATTTCCTGATCTAACTAGCTCTGAAGTCTCCTCTAAAGATCAAAATCAGCTTGAGAACCCCTTTGCTTTGGAACTACATCAGGAAGGCATGGGTGATGCAAATGTGAATAGACCTAACCAACCAGTTTTTCCTTTCCCCATTTCCCATTAGAATGAAGTTGAAAACATCAAGAATATCCCTACTTTAGCACTCCCCACATTTTATGGACTTGTCAGAGAAGATCCCAATACCTTTTTATTTGAGTTTGACATACTCTGTAGGAGCTATGATTACACTACTGATGCCCATAGGCTTAAGCTATTTCCTAGAACTCAGAAAGAGGATACATTAAGATGGTTCATGAGCATAAGTAGAGATACTATGGAAACTTGGGAAGACATGAAGACAAAATTCCTTGAGAAATACAAGGAATATTGTATGGGTAGCGACATGAGAGGAGGTGACATTTTTAGGATGCAGCAAAAGGAAGATGAGAGCTTGGAAGATTACATTGGAAGGTTTCTATTTTTCCTAGAAAAATCTCCACACCATACACTCAATGAAGACTCACAAAAGTTTCTTTTCCTGAGAGGAATCAATGATATCTGCATTGATGCCTTGGACCTCATGGGAGGAGGACATATCTCCTAAGTTCCTTGGGAAGATATCAAGAAAATATGTCAGATCTACTCTAGGGAAGCTTCAAATAAAGGGAGAGCATATCATTCTTCCATGGTTAAGTCAACTACTGGTGGAGTTTCAACAATGAAGATTACTCATTTGCTAGTAGACTTCAAGCAAGACATTATAAATAATCTAGCTACTCAACTAGATACACTTCAATCCAAGAAGAAGCAAGAGGAGGCAGAGGAAAAGTTGATAGAGTATTGCCCCCACTGCAGACAAAAGAAGAGGGATTGTAGATGCAAGATGGTAGCTAATATTGAAAGAAAGCATATTCCACCTGAGTTCAAGCCAATCCAAATTGAAGAAGACCAAGTCTACTATGTTGCACAAAGGAAGCCTTGGGCTCCAAGACAAGGTATACCACCGGATCCACTATCCTATGTTGGGCCATATTTTAATTCCTATTCATCTGGTAACCAATGGTAGCCCCCATATCCATCAAGTTATGGAGAATATCCACCAAAGCCTTGGAGTAACCCTCCAAATGCTTGGACCAATCATCAAAGTTATCCACCCTAGTGGCAGAAACCTCAGGGGAATTGGAAGCAATTTCAAGGGCATTGGTAGCCACCCCCAGAAAATTGGCAGAAAAAAAATCAATGGAGAGGAGGACAACAATGGCCTACTCAGACAACTAGTTACATGCAGCCACCTTCTCAGCCCCATCAACCTGCTATAATTACTCCACTTGGTAATCCAATCTCAAATGCATCAAAACCTACTCAGCTACCAGCTCAGCCCACACCCAATCCAAATAACGAACCACAACAACAATCTGCATACTCTTTTGATTCAAATCAATTCCCTGCATATGATGTGAGTGTAAGTGACATCCACTTGCATTTAGGAACTACTCTATGAGCCCCTTCCAAGCCCATTATCACTAAGCTTCCTATGGAAGAGGAAGAGGAACCTCTGAATGATCTAATTCAGCCAAGTGTACCTAAAAACCTTGAACCAGTCCAAGTCAAGCTAATTGAACAAGAACCACCATTTCCTCAGAGATTGGAAATTTCCAAGAAGAAGGAAGAAAAGGAGGATAATTTTTTTGATATTTTGGATCATCTAAAGCATATATGTGTCCAGATACCTCTATTTCAGGCCATAAAGGATGTTCCAATCTATGACAAGGAAATCAAGGAAACATACAAGTCTCAAGAAGCCAGGTAGGAAAAAGAAGGATCCAACTACAGTTCATGCGGTGGGACAACTAGCTGACATCATGTTGGGAAAAGTGACTATCCCCAAGTATAATGACCCAAGTAGTCCTGTGGTAGCAGTTGTTATAAACAGGGTCCAAGTAAAGAATGCTCTGATTGATTTAGGGGCAACAATAAATGTAATGACCAAAGACATCCTACAACAACTAAATGTTGCAAGCATGATATCTACTCCTATTGTCATGTAGCTTGTTGATAGATCTATTGTTAATCCTAATGGTGTAGTGGAGGATCTTGTGCTAGTTTTAGACTCTTGGGAGTACCCAACAAACTTTATATTCTTTCTCCTAAAGCTACACTAGGCAGGTATCCCATTATTCTTGGAAGGCCATGGTTGGAAATTTTAAATGCATACATTGGATGTTGGTCAGGTGAAATGACCAGTTTAGATGGGAAGAGCATGAAAATTTGTGTTCTTTATCCTCCTGCTCAACCATCTCATGATGAAGATAATCTTGTATGGCCACATGTTGGCAAAGAGGCCGAGGAAGTTTATTTTGTGGTGTAGCCTATGATGCTAGGAAAAAAATCTTTCATGTAGCTCCAAGATGAGGATGAAGTATTGGCTAACATCATTTAGAACCATTGTGAAGTTGAGGAAGCATCATCTTCTCATTTTGCTACTCCAGTCAAGACACTTCTGCTTGCTCTTCCTGTAGCCACTCTTCCTACAACCATTGTTCTTGTAGATAGACTTTCTATAGCAACATGTATGCCCCATACATTGTTTCCATATGAGCTAAAGGTACCATGTGTTAATTAAGCAACCATGATAGAGTTAACTACACAAGTATAGGTCTCAGAAGGAAAATATCTAAATGTTAACAATAAATTAAGTGAAGAACAACAATTTTTATTGGAAAACTTATTAAGGACCCATCAACATGCATTTGTGTGGGATTATCATGATATGAAGGGACTAGACCCTAAACTTTGTACACACAAAATTTACATCAAAGATGATTGCACCCTAGTAAGATAGCCACAAAGAAGAATTAAACCTGCACCAAGAGAAATTGTAAAAGGAGAACTACAGAAATTACCTGATGCAGGATTTATCTACCCCATTTCAGATAGTCAGTGGGTGTCTCAATTAGTGATTTTCCTAAGAAAGGAGGGAAATGGTGAGTTTTTGTTGATTATAGGGAACTTAATGTTGCCACCAAGAAGGACCACTTTCCCTTACCCTTCATTGATCAAGTTTTGGAAACACTTGTAGGAAAGCAATACTTTTATTTTATAGATGGATTTAGTGGCTACGCCAGATCCAAATTGCACCTGAGGACTAGGAGAAGACCAAATTTATCTTTCCATGGGGGTCCTATGCCTATTTGGTACTCCCATTTGGCTTATGCAATGCACTTGCAACTTTTTAGAGGGTAGTCATTAGCATATTCTGAGACATTTCTCATGATTTCATGTAAATTTATATGGATGACTTTAACACTTATGGTGTTGATTTTAATCAAGCATTGGAAAATATCAAGAGATTCCTACAGAGATGTGAAGACCAAAAATTGTCCTTAAATAGTGAAAAGTGCTTCATGATGATGTAGGAAGGTGTAGTTATTGGCCACTACATCTCCCACAAGGGAATTCAAGTAGATCCTATAAAGATCGAGGTAATCAAGAATATGTCCAAACCTACAAAATAGAAGGATGTTAGGAGTTTCTTGGGTCATGCAGGATATTATAGGAATTTCATCAAGGATTTCAGCAAGGTAGTAACACCATTGTATACTCTTCTCACTAAAGATTCTAAATTTCAGTAGACTGAAGCTTGTGACAAGGAATTTTCTGACTTGAAGGTAGCTTTGACTCATGCTCCTGTACTCAAAGGGCCTAATTGGGAACTTCCTTTCCAAATCCATACTGATGCATCAAATTATGCCATTGGAGCAGTCTTAGGAATGAAACAAGGAGCTATTGAAAATGCCATTTACTTTTTCAACAAAAAATTTCAAGGAGTTGAATTCAATTATACAGTGATAGAGAAAGAAATGTTGGCAACAATCTATGCATTAAACAAATTCAGACATTACATAACAGGCTACCAAATATTTGTGCACACTGATCATGCAACCATTAGATATCTCATGAATAAACCTTTGATCATAGGTAGGTTGGCAAGATAGTTATTGTTGATGTAGGAGTTTGAGATAACCATTATGGACAAGCAAGGGAAGGCCAATGTTGTTGCAAATTTTCTTTCAAGGCTAACTACATCAGAAGACAATCAACCCATAGATGAATCTTTTCCTGATGAGCATCTATTCTCCCTCAGTATACAAACACCTTGGTATGCTAACATAGCCAATTATTTGGTCACAAGTAGAGTTCCTTCTCACTTCTCTCTAAAAGAGAAAAGGGAACTCATTGAAAAATATTTTCCTTTCTCTTGGATTGTTGGATGCTTGTTTTATACTGGACCAGACCATGTCATGAGGAGATGCGTGAGAGAAGATGAGACATGAAATTTTGTATGCATGTCACAATGAACCATGTAGAGGACACTTTTCAGCCAAGAGGATAGAAATGAAGGTTTTGAGCACAAGATATTACTAGCCAACACTCCACAAGGATGCAAGAAGGTATACCAAAAAATGTGATAGATGTTAAAGAATGGGTAGACCAACCAGATTTGATGAGATGCCACTTTTCCCTCAAGTAGTAATCACTCCCTTTGACAAGTGGGGAGTGGATTTTGTGGGATGCATTGACCCTCCATCAAATGGTAAGTCTTATATATTGGTATGAATTTATTATGTGACAAAGTGGGTAGAAGTAAAGGCCATGAAGCATGCAAGAGATAACAAGGTTGCAAAATTTCTTTATGAGGAGATTTTCATAGGATATGGAGTCCAAAGAGAAATAGTGACTGATCAAGGGGAAAAATTCACATCAACCATTGTTGTAGCACTAGTTGACGAGTACAACATAAGGCACAGGAAGTATACTCCTTATCACCCCCAGGCTAATGGCCAAGTTGAAGTGACCAACAAAGAAATTGAAGCCATTCTAACCAAAATGGTAGCTATTCATAGAAAGGATTGGGAAAATAGATTACCAGAAGTTGTTTGGGCCTATAAGACAACCTAGAAAACAACTACATGCTTCACTCCATTTGAATTGTCGTATGGAAAGATAGCTATGATGCCCACTGAATTTGAATATAAGACTCTTAGGACTGCAGTAGATTTGGGGATGGATATTTTAGAGGCACAAAGAGGAAGGATCATGCAGCTAAATGATTTGGATGAGATAAGAAGAGCAACCCTCCAACATATAGAGGTAGTGTAGAATCATAGAATCAAATGACATGGAAAATTTATCAAAGATAAGAAATTCCAACCAGGAGATTGGGCCTTGCTCTATGACTCAAGATATCAAGAAAATGTAGGAAAATTGTAGACAAGGTGGATAGGACCATATTAATTCACTGAGGTCTTTCCTAATGGAGTTGTTCAACTTACTACCATGGACCCTGAAAGATTCAAATTACTTGTCAATGGTCATCACCTTAGATTATATCACAAGCTAGCTTCCAAAAAAGAGTTCTTGCAACAATTCACCTAGCATTTAACACCTTCAAAGCCTCCTACAACTAAAGGAAGTGGACCTAGTGTCCCTCCTTCTGGCTAATCAAGGTATGTAATTCTCATAATAAAGACTTCCACTCTTGTGGAAGTCCATTTCTTCACCCATCCATCACCACCTTTCTCTCTCTTCTATCACTTCATTCCACCTCACCACATTCCACTTCATCTTCATTAATTGCCCAATTTATTCCCTAAAAGGTGTGGTACTTTCTCCACAATCTTTGCAATGAATCCTCCACACATTCAGGTATGTGCACATTAATTTCTATCTTTTAATTATCTTTTAAGTGCATTCATTTAATCACTTTATGTTAGTATAGATGTTCACATAACATGTCATTATTCCTTGTCAAATCGCCACTCCTATCTTGTATGTACAAACACATGTCCAAATTTAGGTTGGAGGGAAAGAAAAAGATGCAAATATATTGCCCATGTGTTAATTTATGCTAGGCTATGTCAAAAAAAAAAAGAGCTGATTTGAAATCTAAGTGAGAGGATGGTTCACATGTGTGAAGTGACATTAACTGCAACTATCATTTCTTCCCATCATAATTCTCCTTTATCACTCCTTTTCTTGTCATTATTGACTCTATCGTAATATTGAGTTGCAAGAAAAAAGGTGAAACAAAAGAAAGGAAATTCAGTCGATATTGGCAATGAAAATTTAGTAGGTATTGCAAGAAGGTGAACTCGATTTTCAAATGAGAATTGAAGGAAAGAAATCACAGTGTATTTGTTTGATTTCAGACAATGGGAGGTGGTTTAATTCAAAATGAACTCACAGTGCATGATGTTTTATTGTAGGATGCACAATTCTCGGCCGAATTTAGAAACTGTGGATGGTTAGATTACTTCCTGAAGTTGGATGGATTTGATGAAAGCATTGATCTTGAATTCGTTGAGACATTTTTTGAAGGAAAATCCATAGTAAAAGGATTGGAAGTTGTGGAAACTAAGGAAATAATTACAGAGGTCGCAGGGTTACTAGCTGATGGTGAAAATTACCCTGCCTCCAGAGATGCCAGGTCAGTTAGGGAAAAATTTATAGAATCGAACGACCCCCCATTGAGCATAGATAAACAGGGTGCAAAGAGAATGTCTGTGCCCGAGCCATGGAAGTAGATAGCCATTTATGTTATCAAATACATCACCTATGAGGGTCACTAGTCAAATTTTCATTCTGTGCACTTCAAGCTTTTGAATCACATGAGGCATGGAAGGAAGATGAATGTGTCTAATGTGATATATAATCTTCTCTCAATCATGGCAGCCAAGACCCAAAAAGGTAGGGATAGTTCTATTTCCCACCATTTTTTGATTAATTTACTAGTTGAGAAGTCTCTACATGATGTATCTTGAATGACCTAGGAAGAATTTATAAATTTTGATCAAATTAGACTCGAGAACTTGCAACCTAGGGCTTTACTTCAACCCCATAGGTCTAGCAAGAGATTTAGCACAATTGAATCCACTCTTGGTGCTTCAACCTCTGGCCCAAGTTCTAGTGTGAACCCTCTAGCAGCAGAAGAAACCATAGAAATTAGTTCTTCTGGAATAGAGCACTTAGAAAAAGAAAGCTCTTCATCATATTCTGAGGACAACATTCCACTTGGCACCCTAATGAAAACTAGGGAACATAAGAGAGAATTAGAAACAAGAAAAGGAAAGGCTAAAACACAACTTGTAGAAAGAAAGGTGCCAAGTTCTAAGAAGAAGAAGGCTAACACTGTTCATCCTGTAGCTAAAGAAAAATGTGAGCGACCTCCTAGGAAATCAAGACCTATTGGGCCAGCATTTGGTAAACCTCCACATGAAAGACCTAAGCCTGGTGAGACATCACATGAGGACCCTAAAGCTCCAATGGGGTAGGAGAATGTCGAAGAAGAAGACATATTTGAGAGAGCAACAAATATAACACTGGCCGATCTTGCTAACATTGCAGAAGAGTTCGAGCAAAATCAGGACTTCCTGCAGCATGAGCAGGAAATCCTGCAGCAAGAAGTCTTGCAGCAAGAAGTCCTACAACAATAGTCAGAACCAGAGTAGGAGTTCCTGTAGCTAGGACAAAATCAAGAACAAGAGCCCTTGCAACAAGAAGTGGGAGAAGAAATAGTACCCCCACAGCCAGAAACAACTAGACATCCCGAGTCCATACAAATAGTGCTATATGAGGAGAAACCATCGACAAAAAGACTGGTAGGAATTCATAATACTCCTAATTTTATAGTTCATACAAAAATTTTGAATTTATGGAAAAAAATACAAAGGAGGGAGGAAGAATGGAAAAAGGAAAAACAAAAGTTGAAGGAAATTCAAAAGAGAGATGAGAAGATTGAAGATAAGAATACATAAATTGCCACCCTAAAGGAGAGGGTGGATGATATGGCAACCTTGGTACCACATATTTTGGAATGTAGGACCCCTCCAAGGGTCTATTATCTACACCTGAAAAATAAATATCTCTCTTTTAAGCTATCAAGGATTGCATTAGGTTTGGATCCTTCTATTGACACTCCTAATGAATTTTTCAATGCTTATAGGATTGTCTCACCTGAAATAAAGAATTTTCTATGTGAGTTTTATTTTCATAATTATGTTGTAACTCAAGACCATGATTGGAATCCGCAATTGTATGTTGGAGATGTCCAATTGAGGGCATTTATGTCTTGGTTGCAAAATGAGATTAGTTGGGGACAACAACATGGGGCTTATTAGCAATTGGAGTCTAATATCCCTCTGCCCATTAGAGCTAAATCAAGCAACCCAAGGGATATTTATAGAGAATGGCACATAATTCTTCTCAGACCTAGTTATGGAAATAGGATTATGCTTTGGATTGAGACAGTTTACAGTGAGTATGAGGTAAAGGCAGTAGAAAAGGAGGAAACTATGAGAAGATGCCTATTAAAAAGATGGAATAGCCTAACTAATGAGTTGAAATAGGAGAAACTCCATTCCATCCACAATTATGATGTAGCACTAAAAAGGATTGATAGGTATATTCAAATTCAGAGAATGAAGGGGCGATTTTGGCTTCCCCTGACTTTCCAACCACCCATTCTCATGTGTCCCATGCCAAACTTTAGATTCTACCAGTATGGAATTGCTGTAGAAAAATAGAGATGGAACAAATTTGATAGGTTAGGAGGATTCTATTGGGATCCTTATTTACGTACAAAAACCACTGATGTTGGACAAATATCAATTAGAAATTTTAGAGCTTTGACCAAGCAGAAAAACAATCCTTCCCTTGATGGAGGACCAACAAAATGTTAGGTTGGGGGGAGTGATGAGCCTAGTTTTTGGTTCAATTTTGGATAGAATCTATAGTTCATTTGCTAGCAATTGTCATGGACTTTGATGTTAAATGTTAATATTTTCATAATGTTTCCTTCAAACCATAGACATTGGGCTTAATCCTATCTCTGCAAGTTTTAATGACATTGGCATATTATGTGGATTATCTATATTGATTTTGCATGTGGTTAATGAATGATCCTTAAGGTGGTTATAGATGTGTAGTTATTGTGCATATTGACATTGCCATGTAGATTTTATTTAAAGATGCTAAGTTGAGGAAGACATCGCCAGCTAGGTATGCATTGCAATATCCAAAAAAGGAATTGTTCAAGGTCAAAGGAGGTCAATGGTAGAAGATTCCTCATGCAACCGAATGTAACTGACTTGTAGTGGACTTTAATGACTAAGCAGACATGAGCATTACTGTTGTGCTAAATCTGCATTTGGACTTGCATGTCTGATCAGATTCCATGCATGCGTAACCGCTGCCACTCCACTTTCTTTGTTTTCCCTAAATGGCATCCTCCCAGTTGTGGAGTTGACTGCCTTGTTTAGCTAGTAGTATAAATCAAGATTTGATGCTCCTTCCTCAAGAGGTTGCACGATTTGATATTGTACTTTCACTCTCAATTTTTTAGTAATACATATACATTACTCTTTTGTACTCATGATTTACAGTGAATAAAATAAAGTTATGAGTTCGAGCATCTGAGTTTTCATTATTTTTAGAGGATACTTATCCAAGGGGGCCCACTTGGTGAATATTCTGTCCTCTTAGTTTAGTATTACTTGTTGTTTAGTAATTAATTAGAAATCTAGCACTAAATGTTCCCGCAGCCACTAAAATTCCATTCCATGACTATTCCTATAGCCAAAGCAGACATAGTAGTACCTTGTTTGTTGCTCATATTTTCATTCCTATTATGCATTTTAGTTTGATGTAGTTGTTGATTGATGATTGGAATTTATGGTATTCCCTTCTGTTCATGGTTTTTTCTACGCAACAACAACTCAAACAGAATATGGAAATCCTATCTCTCTTGAAAGGTAAATCTCTATCAGTAGGCCTCAAGAGATAACCCCAAGGTCTCTAGTGTTAGGTCTTGATAATGCAAAAACAAATCATATAATATGTGAAAATTTTGGTAATCACAAGAGGCCTTACAAATGAACAATTTTGGAAGCGTACTTTCATCAGATGCAACAATATGGTGATACTTTCAATCCTAAAACTAGCCCAGATTCAAAATAAAAAGCAAAAGAGATAAGGGTTGAGAGAGATTCAACTCTAAACTAACTCCTAAGATCAATCACAATAATTATAAATGTTACAAATAGATAGATCTCCAATAAAACCAATCTCTACTTGATCAAGGACAAGCCCACAACTCTGCAGAAATGGTACAATCTTCTAAGGTAAATGAAGATTTTCAGACTATGAATATTCATCCACATACCCAATTGTAGACACCTAAAAATGTCCATGTCTTGCAACACCTAGACATCTTGTAGTATGCTTTTCCCTAGGTACCCATGCCATCATCTAATTAGTTAAATAAATCTTATTTATTTGACTAATTTCATTTATTCCCTTCCTATGCATAATCAATCCATTCCTCTAATGTTAATTAAATAATTTATATTATTTAATTAATTAAATCATTTCCATCCATTCCTCTAATGTTAATTAAATAATTTATATTATTTAATTAATTAAATCATTTCTATTCATTCTTCTAATGTTAATTAAATAATTTATATTATTTAATTGATGAAATCATAATTAACATTAATTAAATAAATCAAATATTTATTTAATTAATAAAATCTTAAAAATATCTTTTCGCTTTCTTTCCAAAATTTAAACTCATGTGTATCTAATTAATTTATTTAATTAGATAATTCATCAATTATCCTTCTCATCTTTTTCAGGATTTATTTCCTTTAAAAGAGAATCAAAATCTTTCTATCTTTTCACATCTTATCTTATCTTGTTTTATTTCCTTTAAAACAATAAATCAAAATCTTTCTATCTTTTTAAAATCTTATCTCATCTTGTTGTATTTCCTCTTTTGTCAAAAATCAAATCCTTATCAAATCTTATCTCCATCCACATCGAAACTCTATAAATCTAACCTTTCACAGGCCATTTGCATTGAATCTTCATCTAGCATCCTCATTCTGTCAAAATTAGTCTTCGATCTTCCATCCATCTCCATCCATCACCTTCGTCATGTTGTTATGCTGCAAAAATAGGCAACCAACATTCCTTCAACAATCAACCTTCAAAATCTTGCATTCTTGTGTAGGTGGAGAAGAGCCATGGAGGCCAATAAAATCTAAGTTTGAAAATTGGTTTGCATGTTCTTTGTTTATTTGCATTTTCATTCTAGTTTGTACTTCATGGTGCTTGATAGGGTTTATTTATTTTGTTGTTTTCAATATTAAATCCAATTGAAATTTTCCCTATCTACACCAATAACTGGCGCAATGTAAACAAGCATCCACAATTGAACTTAGCACAGAATAAGGCCCAAACTAACTTTGCACAACAACTTACAATCAAAAAATTGCTAAAAGTATGGACTAGAGATCTATCAACATCATTAACATTTCACCATCATTGTAAAAGAATTGAAAATCTAACATCTAACATTTGAGAATCAAGAACAAGAAACCATGAACTATCAAAGTGTAACACAAAGCTTTCCAAATCAACAATCCAATTGCATTAACTTCTCCAGCATTACATAACAATTTTCAATCTCTCTCCTCTCCTACAACCACTATTTTGCAAAATCTAACTCCTAACTTAGCCAATTCTGGCTTTTACAGCTTCTAATCAGCTATTCTAATCTAGTCTAATACCCCTTTACAAATGAGAAGCCAAATACCCCTTTACAAATGAGAAGCCACTGGCCTTTTATAGAAAATTACATTTTGAACCAATGGCCAGGATTTAATTCATCCAATGGCTGCAATTGTACTTCGAGAAGCATCAAGCTGTTACATTTAATTTGGGAGCTCATACCATACATCATCATCCAATTGTATAAAAGCAGTTACACCATGGAACAATGAGAAAACAATATTATGCCAGCTTGTCATTAATGAAAATTCTGATTGGATGATGAAATCAGCTTCAAATGTCCTCCACAAATCCCCTCCAGCAGTAGACAGTTTGGGCATGTATTCTTATGCAGGCCCCACTTTTAATATTTGAATTGAACTTTTCCAGATTTTTCCTCTTGGCACAAATCCATATGCAAGTTCTCCTTTTGATTTCTTTAATCCTGAAAAATAGATATAATCTATTTTTTAAAAAAATTCCATCTCAGGAATTTCATTTTTGAGAACTTTTAAATTTTCAAGAAAAAAATTCCATTTTTGGAAATTTTCCACTTCAAACAAAAAAAAAGCATTTCGGGAAAAATTTCCATTTCGGAAAAAAAATCATTTTGGAAAAAATTCTATTTTTGGAAAATTTTGGGATTTTGAGGAGGGTTTGAATTTTTTAAAATGGAAATTTTAGAAAATTTCAATTTTTGGAAAATTTTGGGATTTTGAGGGGTGCTTAGAATTTTCCAAAAATGAAAATTTCAGGATTTTGACCCCTTTGCAGAAATTAGGCCATGGAGGAAATTCGGGGATTTCCATTAGGGATGGAAATTAGTGATGATTTCATATGCATTCTCCTGAAAATGACAGGGTGATGGAAATTTTGGAGATTTCTTAGGGTGAGGGAATTTTGTGGGATGCTAAAATCTTTGAAATGCAATATTATGAAAAATCAAGAGGCTAATGGAAATTCAAGGATTTCTGCATAGGGAGGAAATACCCGAATTCCCTACAAGGTCAAAATCCCCTAAACCTCATAACTTTTTTTCTATAAGGAATTTTCAAAAAATTCAGAAAGCAACCCTGCCTAATTTTTCATCATCTATCCATGGCTGCAAAAAATATTTACAAATGATGTTGAAAACTCACTTCAAATTTCCCATTTTCAAATTCCAACACAAATGAATTTCCCCCTAGAGCCTCAAAACATTGCCTCCATCAAACTCAGTCTAGACTTAATCCCAAAATAACCTCCCAAGAAGAGAAAAACCAAAAATTGACCAAGCTAAGAGGCAAATATGCAAAAGAAAAAAGAGGTTCCCCACCTCCGGTGGGGCATGTGTGCGAAAATTTCTCAACACCTTCGAAGTAATTTAATTTTAGAATTGTGTGTTCCTTAGCTATATAATGAAATGGCTACTTTGAGTTCCTAGTGCACATACTGTGCTGACCCATTTCAAGTTCACGTCCCTGGGTTGAAAATTTAAATGCACCTTCATGATGATTGAAAAAGCTATTCAGGTTAGATGTCCAATCTCTGAATCATGGCTGTAAGGGCTTAGTTATTAAATCATTGTAGGAGGCCAACATTTCCATCTCAAGTCAAACAAGTTAGGGCTTCACCATTTCAAGGCATTAAGACATCAATTTTCAGACATTCAAGGGTAGATTCTTTATGTTATGTTGCAGAAATTCAAAATAAATCATCATGGCAAGGTAATCAACTCCATTATTGCATGTTTCATTCCATTCTCTCATCATTTTGGTTTAATTACCTAAAATGGATTTGACCAAGGAAAATCCCCATGCCCTAACATCCAACATTTCTCTTTCTTGTCTTGTGTGTTTGTAGATTTAGGTATTTTTCAAGCTTATAAATCATTGAAGATCAAGTTGTAAAGTTGTTCAAGTCTTATCCTCATTGAATAAGGAAAAATATCAATAAAAAGTCATTTTAGGCTTAAATCTGACAGTTTCATAACCAAACACCTGGAGAAGTCTAAAGTGCAGACCTAAAGCTCTAGATTCCACCTTTGAACATTCAAAAATTCAAAAGTGGACTCATTTACCATGGGTGGAAAATGAGTCCCACTTCCATGCCAATTTTTGGATTTTTTGCAATTTTAGATACCCTTTTGTCCGAAATGAGTTCTGAAATAGTTTTGCAAAATTGGGAATGATTCGCCCAGAATGGAAAATGAGTCCCACCAAGCCTGGAAATTAGCATCAATAGCATTCCAAAATCCATTTGCAATCTTTATCCATATTTCAGGTGCACACTTTCAGTTTCGTCAAGTTCTATTGCAATTTGCATTCATCTCTAGGTGTTTTTGCATTACACAATGTGTTTTCAAACAAGTTGCATCTCTTAGGTTTTGCATTCTTAATCAATCAATCTTATCAATTAGTTACATCTAGATCATTGCATTTAGTGTCAATTACATCATATAATCCTTTATTTGAATGAACTATATAGATTTTAGGTGTGGGGTCTATCTCTTTTAATTAGGTGAAAGACCCTAATCGACCAAAAGAGACCTAGCATTTCACACCTCCAAAAATATATCGTTTAGTTAATAAATTAATTATTTTATGTGTTAGTTATAGTAATTGAATTTAAGGTTATAATCTATGATAACTAATTCACCCCCCCCTCTCAGTTGTCCTATCCAACAATTGGTATCAGAGTTTAATTCCTTGGTGAAGAGCTTAACCACTTGAGGAAGGTCCAGGATGGATAACAAAATGGTCTTTGATTATCTGAGGTTTGATGGACCGAACTATAGTATCTAGAAAGTACTAATGGAAGAATATATGGAGTATTACAGATTTGATGTAGAGAAAGCTTACAAGAATCCATACAATCCTCTTGCAAATGGTCTGAGTACACCTGAGAAAATTAAAGCACATGAAGCAAATAACAAGGTGAATTTCATCTTGAAGAATAGTTTGGTACATTCCAAGTTGATTAATGTTCAAAATTTGAAGACAACTAAAGAAATCTGGGATGCTTAGAAAGAGCACATGATGGTGATGAAAGGGTAAAAGAAGTAAAATTACAAAACTTGGAAACACAGTTTGATCTTTTACATATGACCAAAGATGAGAATGTTAAAGCTTATGTACATAGATTGGATGAGGTAGTGGTTCAAATGCGATCTCTTCACACTACTATATATGAAACTAGAATTGTAAAGAAAATTCTCAAAACTTTTCTTGATGCTTACAGTGAAAAGGTGAGTGCTATTGAGTAGACTATTGATTACAAGAAATGTACTAAGGATTTTTTTCTAGGATTCTTGACATCTTATGAAATGAAGAAGTCAAATTTAGGAAGAGGAAAAACAACAACTACTTTTAAAGCTACAAGAACTGAAGATCCGAATGAAGAGAACTTTGAAGAAATCAAGGATAACTTTGTAAGAAGATTAAGAAAAGGATCTGGTAAGTATAAAGGTAAATTTCCCTTTAAATGCTTTAGTCATGGAGAAATTGGTCACTATGCGACAAAGTGCCCGGAAAGAGCTAAAAATAATAAAAAAAAGATATGAGAAAGAAATGAAAGGAAAGAAGATTAACAGAGCTTACTATGTTAATGAGAATGCTAGTATTTTAGATGAAGATTTAGAATATGAAGATCCAGATGACAATGAATGCTTGTTCTTGGAAATTAAAGATGAACCTACTTCTACTATTTCAGAAAGAAAGTCAAAGGAAAATCCCCTAGAGAAGAAAAAAGACAAAGAGAAGGAGAAGTAGAAGGAGAAAAATGAAGGTACAGTTATCTCTACCCTACATGCTGAACATGAAAAGTATTTTTGGGTAGTTGATAGTGGTTGTTCACATCACATGAGTGGTGACAAGAGTAAGTTTGTGAAACTTGAAAAATATGATGGAGGTCTAGTTATGTTTGGAGATGATACTGATGTTGAAACTTGTGGGATAGGTTTAGTAAGTTTTAATGGCAAGCATCATACTAACGATGTCTACTATGTTAAGGGTTTAAGGAATAATCTGTTGAGCATTGGTCAAATGTGTAGAAAGGGATATGATCTTGTGTTTAAGGATGAGAAGTGTGAGATCCAGAAAGGATCCAAATTTTTGATTGCTAGAGGAAAAAATTCTAAAGGGAATATTTATTAGCTTAAAGGTGCTAATGGACTATGTTTTATGACTTAGATAAATGATAGCTGGTTATGGCATAGGAGAATGTTTCACATGAATTTTGATAACTTGGAAAGGATTAGTCCTGTTCAAGCCATGAGAGATCTACCAAGAATTACAAAGCTTGTAAATTCTATCTACAGAAATTGCCAGTTCGGGAAATAGACAAGAAATCATTATAGATTAAAGGAACAATCTACTATTGGATTGCTTGGTTTGGTTCATATAGATCTTTGTGGTCCTATGAGAGTGAAAATCCTACTTGGTGAAAGATAGTTTATGCTTTTAATTGATTATTATTCTAGATATACATGGGTTACATTTTTAAGAGAAAAAACAGAAGCATTAGATAGATTCAAAGCATTCCAAGATATGCTTGAAAATGAAGTGAATTTGAAGATAAAATGTTTGAGATCTGACAGAGGTGGTGAATTCACCTCCCATGAGTTCAATATGTTTTGTGAAGTGAATGGAATAAAGAGACAATTATCTGCTCTGAGAACTCCTCAGTAGACTGGAGTTGTTGAAAGGAAAAATAGAACACTTCAAGAACCTGCTAGGTCAATGATCACTGAAGCCGAACTACTAGAATTTTATTGGAAATAAGCTATTCACACTACTGTGTATGTATTCAATGGAGCTTAGGTAAGAAAAAACAATATGAAGACTCCCTATGAGCTATGGAATGGAAGAATTCCTATAGTTAAATACTTCAAGGTATTTGAAAGAAAATGCTACATCAGAAGAGATGAGGAAACTTTGGGAAAGTTTCATGCAAGAAGTGATGAAGGAATATTTCTTGGTTACTCTACTAAAAGCAAGGCATACAAATGTTTCAACAAAAGATTGAGGAATATTGTGGAAAGCTCGAATGTGAAGGTTGATGAAATAGTGAAGAATTCTATTGATATTAATGGATATGTGTTTGATGAACATGATTGTGTAAGAATAGAAGAAATTGAAGAAGAAAAGGATAGAGATGAGAAGAAAGAGCAGAATGAAAGAGAAGAAGATGCTCTAGTAATGTCTGCTAGAAAACTAAAATATGTACAGAGGAATCATTTAGAAAGTTAGATTATTCGAGACAAGAAAAAAAGTGTGTTGACTAGAAGCAAAGTTGTTGCTAAAGTAAATTTGTGCTTACTCTTTGAAATTGAGCTGAATTCAGTAAGAGAAGTCGGTGAGGATGAACATTGGAAGGAATCAATGGAAGAAGAAATTTCGCAGATTGAAAAGAATCATACTTGGGAATTGGTTCCAAGACTGACAAACAAAAATATCATTGGATCAAAATGGGTATTCAGAAACAAGTTGAATGAGGATGGGAAAGTTATCAAAAATAAATCAAGGCTTGTATGTAAAGGCTACTCACAAGTGGAAGGTATAAATTTTCAAGACACCTTTGCCACGGTAGCAAGAATGGAAGCTATAATGATGTTCTTAGCATTAGTTGCTTATTAAGATTTCAAAGTCTCTCAGATGGATGCCAAGTCAGCTTTTTTGAATGGTGAGCTAGATGAAGAGGTTTACATGGAACAACTAGAAGGATTTTAGTTAACAGATCAACTGGATATGGTGTCTAGATTAAAGAAAGATTTATATGGACTAAAGCAAGCTCCTAGAGCCTGGTCTGCAAGGTTAGACAAGTATTTGAATCAACAAGGATTTAACAAAGGTATGAAAAACAATAATTTGTATTTCAAAATTGAGGATGACAAAATCTTGATTCTAGTGGTAAATGTTGATGACATTATCTTTGGAGGAAATGAAAATATGTGAAAGATGTTTGCAGAAAGAATTTGAAATGTCCATGTTTGGTGAGATTAATTTCTTTCTGGGCTACAAATTAATCAAATAGAGAAAGGAATTTTCATTTCACAATCTAAGTATGCGAGAGAAATGTTGAGAAAAATTGGTATGGATGGTTCCAAATTGATAAGTACTCCTATGGTGACTAGATTCAAGTTGGGAAAAGATGAGGATTCACCTAAGACTGATCAAAGCAAGTATAGATCTATGATTGGTGGATTACTATGTTTGACTACCACTAGACCAGATATTATGCATGCGGTTTGTCTTTAGGCTAGATTTCAAGAAAATTCAAAGGAAACACATGTTACAACAATTAAACGAATATTTAGATATTTGAAAGGCACTCCGAATTATGGATTATGGTATCCTAAAGATACTAATTTTACACTCAATGCTTATACAGATGCAGATTGGGTTGGAAGTATAGATGATTGAAAAAGTACAAGTGGTGGTGCATTCTTTCTTGGATGTAGATTGGTGGCATGTTTGAGTAAGAAGCAAGATTTAGTCTCTTTGTCTACTGCTAAAGTTGAGTATATTGTTGTTGCATCATGCTATACACAAGTGTTATGGATGAAACAAACATTGAAAGATATCACAGTGCTACATGAAAGATATCACAATGCTAATAGGTTGACTCGCATGTGCCTTACTAGTCTTGTCTTTATTTTATTTTTCATGTTCTTTTATGTGATTGCATTTGTGAAATGTGATCCCTTGTACCATTGTGTTTGATGTATCTCTCTCTTTGTGGCATTTCTCTATGTTAGAAACCAAGATCAGATTGCAAACCAGAAAAATCACCTTCCACATAAGAGAAAGACGAAAAAGCAGAGATTTGCAAAAGATGTGCAAATTGATATATTCTAAGTACCAAATATTACAAGAGATAATTTTCTTTATAAAAGAAAAGATGCATAAACCTAATCTTATCTTGAGCAACAAGATAGCTCAATAAGATAAGGATAAAACCTATAACTTAGGAATTAAATAAAGCCTAAGTAAACTTATGCAAAGTGTAATTAATAATTAATTACACCAACACTCTATTTGTATCTACATTCTTCTATATGTTGTAAATCATTTTATCTTTATCTTTCTCTTGTGTTTTCCTTTTGGTGATAATGCAAGGTGTTGAGACATCCAGGTCTCTTCCATGTTGAGCCAAAATCTTTTCCTTTATCATTTTATTTGTGTTGTGTTTTCCTTTTGGGGATGATGTAAGGCATTGAGACATTTAGGTCTCTTCCATGTTGACCTAAAAAAATTTCTTTACTTTTTCTTTCTTTGATTCATTCTTCCTGTTTCATGATTATTTGGGGAATGAAATTTCCAAGATCTCTAAAAGCATTGTAGAAAAGATATACTGACCCCGAATCCATGGATCCCTTATGTGATTTTTGGATTTCATTTTGGGGGCAACCCCTTTTGATGACGTAGCTTTATTTGGAAACATATGACTTGGCATAGGGATTTCCAAATAAGCTCTCATGTCCTCTTTATTGTTAGCATTTACCATGTGCTACTTTAAAGTAATTTCTCACAACATGGTATTTAACAATTTCTTTAAAGTGGGGGAATACACTCGCATTATTCTTTTGTAATTCATGTTTAATGGTGTAGTCTTCTTACTTCATGCAATGGATCTTTCGCTTTGTGGTGGCATTGGGTGTGATGTCCTTCAAGAGTGTGATCTCTCTTAGTATATTATATTCCTCTTGGTGGCTTGATGTGACACACTACATCCCCTAAGTTGTGAATCTTCTATTCTCTGATTAGTCCTCTCTTTGAGACATTACACAAAATATTCCCTAAGTTAAAAATTTACATGAACTAAGAAAAAATCCTTTGAACATACCTTACATTGTTTTTCATTTACAATATATGTTATATGGCCACCTTGCATAACACACTTTTCTTTTCTGGGGAGCCATCCTTGTAAGGAAAGCACAGGTGTGAAAATACCTTCCTAATGCAAAATACTCAAGAGAGAAGTGAAGAAAAAACATCCATTTAACAAATTACATTGGTTTGGGATGCACATTCACAAAAAATGAGAATATAAAATTTCATCACACAGAGATAACACCAGATTTATGTGGGAAAACCCTTACGGGAGAAAACCCACACACCAAGTAAAGCCACTTTGTATTACGGTAAAAATATTACATATAGAGTTACATAATTCACTCTCAGGTGTTAACTCACACCAACAATGAAATACCTTGGTCGACCTCATTCACAGATTACAGTTCACCTCACACTATTACAATCCTCATAGAAGCATATAATCACTCTCTTCCCAACCATCGTTAGGTCACTATCTTCACCAACAAGCTTCCTTCATCTCAGACCACACAACGCCATTCAACAAGCATCAAGCTTCCCAACAATTAATTTAGTTATAAATAATGTTACCATATTTTCTCTCTATCAACCCCCAAGTCAGATCATGCATTTAATGCAAATATATCACTATTACGAAATACAACTTTTGGTCCAATGATTGTTGATTCACAATAGCGATGTAGAATCAATGAATGAATTTGTGCCACGTGTCGATATGTCACTCATCCACCACTTTTGACTATTGTACCATTTAGGTTCCCCAATACAACCATTGCCATATCGAAGGGACACCAATTCGTCTCCCACTAATAAAAGAAAGTCCCATAGATGTATACTTTGAGCTTCATTTCTATCAGCTCATCGATGAGACAAGGTTGAGGGTCTCATTGAATTCCATGAGTCCCACCAATGAGAGTCATCAGTCCATCAGGGAGACATAATCTAGGGTGTTGCCGATGAAGCCACGTCCCACTGATATGTCAATCTTTGACGTCAAGTCGGGAGAAACCCAAAATTCAAAACCTCCATTTAGAGGTTAGGAATTTTCCAAAACCCACGACAAAAAGGAGATTACTATGTTGAGAGGTTATGAAACTCATGAACTCTGTGACATGGGTTCCATAGTTCTATATTTTGATGATAGTCCGACAATGAAGGCCAACAAAGGGAAAAATGCCAAGTCTTAAGAGAGTTTCAAGCCAACAAGTTGAAGCATATTTTCCAACAAGCTCACACTTGATGAAGACTTATTGGCTTCCTCTAAACTCGAAGTTATTGAAAGTCATAGGCCCCAAGGCCCATCGAACTAGCACACCATCTATACTTGTGTGTGCCTCATGGGATTTGTCAATGCATCAATGACATTCTCTAGAGTATCCACCTTTTCCATATTAAGCTTTCCATCCTCCACTATATCATGAATGAAATGATACTAAACATCAATGTGCTTTGTCCTGGCATGGAAAGTGGGATTTTTCACCAAAAAAATAGCACTCTAACTATCACAACAAATAATAATTTACCCTACATTAAACCCAACATTAGAATGCAAATGTCTAATCCAAAGAGCTTCTTTGTAGGTGTGTGTTGCTTCCATATACTCTACCTCAATAGTAGATAAAGTGACTATAGCCTACCGCTTACTCATCCAACTCACTGCTCCACTAAATAACATGAAGATGTATCCACTGGTGGATCTTCTGTTGCCAATGTCCCCTACCCAATTAGAATCCCATGAATGCTAAGAGATCTTTGTGATCCACCCGAGTTGCCATGATAACACAAAGCATACTCTAAAGTGCCCTTCAAATATCTGAAAACTCTCTTCACAATATCCCAATGTGTTCTTCCTGGATTAGCCATAAACCGACTAAGTACTCCCACTACTTGGGAAATTTTTGGCCTTGTACAAACCATTGCATACATTAAATTTCCAACAACACTTGCATAAGGCACTTTGTTCATGTCCTCCATCTTGGTAGGATATTTTGGACAATCTTTAATAGATAACTTCATTCCCTGCAACACTAGAACAACTAGCTGCTTGCAATCAGTCATACCAAATCTCTCTAGGATAGTATTGATATACTTACTCTAGTTGAGCTAAACCTTTCTACTTCCTTTATCCCTTTTTATTTATATCCCCAGAATATAGCTTGTTGTACCTAGATCTTTCATTTCAAACTTTTTTGACAAACGAGATTTTAGATCAGAAATAACACTCTTACTATTTCCTACGAACATGTCATCAACATATAGGGAAATAATAAGAACTCAATCATTTTCAGTTTTGTAATAAACACAATGATATGATTTTGATCTCACAAATCCAAATGACAACACAAAGGTGCCAAAATTTTGGTACCACATTCTAGGTGATTGCTTCAAACCATACAAAGATTTCTTTAACTTGCAAACCAGACTTTCTTTACCTTTTTCAACAAAGTGCTCAGTATAGGACATGAAAAATTCTTCTTTCATCTCTCCATAAAGAAACAATGTCTTCACATCCATCTGCTCGATCTTGAAGTTATACGCTTCAACAAGTGACAAAAGAAATTTGATGGATGTCAGCTTAGCTACATAAGAAAATATTTCTCCATAATCAATTCCCTCCACCTAGGAATAACCTTTCGTGACCAACTAGTCTTTATACTTCTCAACACTACCATGTAGACCAACTTTATTTTTTAATACCCATTTATAGCCAATGGGATTTCACCCTTCAGGAAGGGGTACCAAATCCCAGGCTTCATTCTTTTTCAAAGATGCCATTTCCTCATTCATGGCTTCCAACCAGGAATTTGAATCTAACATATTAATTGCCTCTTTCACAGTCCTAGGCTCATTAGTGCTAGTAATTAAAACATAGGAACAGTTTGAATCCAACATGGAAAATCCATACCTTTTAGGTTGATGTTTTTCATGTGTAGACCTTATCACAGGTTGTGGTTATTCTTGTTCAAAACTCTTAGAGTTGCTAGAACTCTCCTTAGTTTCAGGTACACTTTGTAGTTCCTCTTTATCTGGAGTTCGAGGAATTTTGACTACATCATTCTTCTTTTCCTTTTTATCTGTCTCTAATTGTGGGCTAGCTACTGAATGCTTCAGCTCATGAAAGATTACACTTTTGTTGTACAAAGCCTTCTTAGTAATAGGATTCCAAAGCTTGTATCATCTCACACCAGAGCCATAACCAATGAAGATAGATTTGACATCCTTGTTCTCCAACTTTGATCTTTTCTCATTCGAAACATATGCATATGCCTCACAACCAAAGACATGAATATGTCTCAGAGAGGGCTTCTTACCAGACCATGCTTCCAAAGGGGTTTTTTCAACAAGATGCAAACTAGGTGAACGATTAATGAAATAAAATGTTGTAGCAACAACCTCAGCCTAGAAATTATGCTCTATACCAACACTACTCAACATAATTCTCGCTCTTTCCATTAGCATCTTGTTTAACATTTCAGCAACTCCATTTTGTTCTAGAGTATAAGGCGTAGTTTTATGCCTTTTAATCCCATGGTCTTTGCAGTACCTTTCAAAATATGCAGAACACAACTCACCACCATCATCCATTCTCAAGAATTTTATTTTTCTTCTAGTCTAATTTTCTACCAAGTTTTCAAACTCTTTAAAACGATTGAACACTTCTATTTTAATCTTTAGAAAATACACAAATGCCCTTCTTGAATAATCATCAATAAAAGAAACATAATATCTAGACTTTGATAATGAAGGAACATTCACTAGACCAATTACATTAGAATGAACATAATCCAGTATGCCAGAAGATTTATGAGGACTCAAATAAAATGAAATGTGGTGTTGTTTTCCATAAATGCAATGTTCATAATAATAGAACTCAAGGTTACAATCAACAAGCCCTTCAACTATATTTTTATTTTTCAATTATTTTAAGCCTTTCTCTCCTATGTGATCGAGTTTATGATGCCATAGCATGGTTTTCTCTACTGGGAGTTTCACCTCCAAAGAGTTTTCTCCCAGATGAGCTTCATTCTCCTTCTCTACATGAGCAACTTTGCTTGACTTTGCAGAGACACTATTACATTGGACATGACATGCATCCATCTTGTAAAAAGTGCCTATGTGTGAACCCTTAGCGAACACCATTGAGTCTCTAGTCATCTTACAACCTCCACTTGAGAAAGAAACTTGCACACCAACATCATTCAACTTATTAACAAAAAGTAAATTACAAGCCAATCCTGGTATGTGTAGTACGCAATTCCATTGATTCTTCCATCAGGGTTCAATTGGATTCTAACTCTTCCATGACCAACAATTTCAAGAGTTGAATTACTTTCCAGGTACACCTTTCCACTAACATACTTTCATACTTAGTGAGCCAATCTCTATGAGATGTCATGTGAAAAGATGCACCTGAGTCAATTAGCCAAACATCATTTGATGCCTGAGTCGCCAAGGCAGTAATGAAGGCATATGCATCACTCTGAGAAGAGTCATTGTCCAAAGATTTGTTGTTTTTCATTTTCTCCTTACAATCCTTTCAAATATGACCAGTCTTCCCATATTTCCAACATTTCACCTTGAAATTCTTACTAAGAGACTTTTATCTCCCTTCAAACTTGGATTTAGACTTCTTGTCTTTCTTCTTTCCTCTCTCCTTTGATCTACCCCGAATAGAAAGAGCCACCTTGGCCATTTCAGAAGACTTCCTTCACATTTCTTCTGACAATAGTGAGGCAACCACATCTTCCATCTTGAAAGTAGTCATTCTACTTCCAATAGCCATTACCAGATGATCCCAAGTGTTAGGTAAGTAACATAAAAAAAGCATACGATGATCCTCCTCCTCTATCTTCACACCCATAGATGCCAACTAAGAAACAATCATATTAAATGAATTCAAATGGTCTGCTACAAATGAACCTTCTTCCATCTTTAAGGAGTACAAATTCTTCCTCAGGAATAACTTAATCACTGAAGAATTCCCCTAATAAATGTCACCAAGTTTCTTTCATAAAGAATGTACAATCTTCTCCTCATGGACGTTCAGGAGTACGAAATCAGCCAAACAAAGTCTTATCACCCCTCTAGCTTTTCTATCTGCGGGGTCCCAATCTTCTTGCTTCATACCTTATGGCATATTTCTAGATGCAACAATCCAGAGGTCTCTATCCACCAATAGGTCTTGCATTTTGAGCTTCCACAACTGAAAATTGTCGCCATTGAACTTTTCAATTTCTACTCTACTTGATGTACTTGCCATCCCAAATTGTAAACAAGACAATCGGTTTTTCTTTTGCAAGGATCCCACTAAACAAAATTAGCACCAAAAACTAGCCCTACTCACAAGGATAACACAACTAGCTAGGCTTTGATACCACTTGTAAGGAAAACACAGGTGCAAAAATTCCTTCCTAATGCACAATCCTCAGGAGAGAAGTGCAAAAAAAACATTCATTTAACAAATTGCATTCGTTTGGGATGCACATTCACAAAACACAAGAATAGAAAAATTCATCACAGAGATAACACTAGATTTACATGGGATAACCCTTAGAGGAGAAAAACCAACACACCAAGTGAATCCACTTTGTATTACAGTAAAAATATTACATATAGAGTTACAAACTTCATTCTCAAGTGTTAACTCACACTAGAAATACAATCCCTTGGTTGACCTCACTCACATATTATAGTTCACCTCACACTATTACAATGCTCATAGAAGCATACAATCACTCTCATCCCATCCACCATTAGGTCACTATCTTCACCAACAAGATTCCTTCGTCTTGGGACACACACTGCCATTCAGCACACATCAATCCACCCAACAATTAATTCAGTTATAGAGAATGTTACCATATTTTCTCTTTGTGAACCTCCAAGTCAGATCATGCATTTAATGCAAATATATCACTATCAAGAAATATATCTTTTGGTCCAATGATTATTGATTCACAATAGTGATGTAGAATCAACAAATGAATTCATGCTACGTGTTGACAGATCACTCGTCCACCACTTTTTACTATCATACCATTCGGGTTCACCAATACAACCATCTCCATATCGAAGGGACACCAATTCATCTCCCACCAATAAAGGAAATTCCCACCAATGTATACTTTGCAGCTTCACGTCTATCAGCTCATTGATGAGACAAGGTTGAGGGTCCTGCCAAAGTCCATGAGTCCCACCAATGAGAGTCATCATTCCATCGGGGAGACAAAATTTAGAGTCTTTCTGATGAAGCCACATCCCATAGATATGTCGATCTTTGATGTTGCTAAGTCAGGAGAAATCCAAACTTCAGAACCTCCAGTTAGATGTTAGGAATTTTTGAAAACCTATGACAACAAGGAGATCACCATGTCAGGAGGCTATGAAACTCACGAACCCTACGACATAGGTTCCATAGTTCTAGATTTCGGCGATAGTCTGACAATGAAGGCCAATAAAGGGAAAATGCCAAGTCTTAAGAGAGGTTCAAGCTAACAAGTTGAGGCATGTTTTCCAACAATCCTGTTTCTTCATGGGTATCAAGCATACAAATTTTTTCTTGCCTAGTGAATCCTATTGTTCGTGTTGTGGGGTGCCTTATTAAATTTACGAGGAGGTATAGCTTTGGTATGGTTAGCGTATGGGAGAAAAACTTAGGTGTGACTTTCCCATAGCTACTTTGTTGTTTGTGTGAGTGCATGTTGGCCGTGTACATATGTGTCTCTCTAGGGGCTCACTTAGTGGATGGCCTGAGGTTCCAGTAGCTCTTGTGAGCACGTGTTTGGTTTACATAATGGACATCATGTTTCACTTGTGAATATTATGGATAAACAACTTAGATATGATCAATCCACATCATGTTGGACAAATGGTTGAGGCTCGATCTACCCCTTTTTCTTTTTTTTTTCTTTCTTATTTTTTTCTTTGGTAGTGTATGCTTGTGTCTTGTTGTTGCTCCTTAAATTATTCTCATGTTTGTTCTTTTGTGCCTATATTGGTTTTCCATAGGATCTTGATCCTGGGGGCTTGTGCAACCCTCTTGATCATTGTCATCCTATCTCACTAGCATTGGTACATTTGGACACCACTTGATGCGATTTTGTCTACTTTAGTGTGATTTTGAAGCAAGTTTCAAACTTGTTTGGGTCCTCCCTACTAAAATTGGGCTTCTTTATGCCTTATTTGGTCCTATTTTGCATCCACAAGTCCTATTTGATGCATATTTCCGAGGATAATACCAACAGTTAACTAATGGCATATCATAATTTATGATTTTTGGGGTATTGATGCAGAGGGTCAGGGACTTTGAAAGAAACACAAAGTTCTAAGGGTTTGCAAGACACCATCTCAACCACTCTTCCAGGCACTTTGATGGAGACAAACCTCAATAATGCACCAAATGACTTATTTGCCTTCCTTATGGACCCAAACCCTAGGAACACTATTAAGAGACCCAAACAAACTTGTTTTGAATGATTTCAAATCCCAACCCTTTGACTTAGACACAAAACCAAATTTTCACCTTAACTAGGCTACTAGCCCAACTAGGCCTCTAGCGAAGGATTTTTGACTTTGCACTCAAACTTTCCAAAGGAACCCACAATCAAATGACTATTTCAAGTGTGGTATGTGATGAAAAAAAACATATCCAAACTTTGATATCACTTGCTTCAGACAAACCCTTTCAAAATCTATTGTCTCCTCAAAAACTAAGCCTAATTAGCCCACTTTTTCAAAGCAACCCCCCTTTAAACTCAACCCCTGACCATGAGACTTTCAACATTCCCTTAAAATGACTCAAAACTAAGGATTCCAAGTTTTTAGGCCTCTATGACACCTCTAACATGCTCAAACACAAAACCATCCTTAACTTGCCTCAAAAACTAGGGCTTCTTGAAAACTAACCTTCCAATCACTTCTAGAAATTTCTCATTGACTCTACACCATTAGGAAAACATATTTAGTCTATCCCCACTCAAAAAAATGCTCCTCATTAAGGCAGATCTTCTGCTGCTATACCCTAGCCTCCATCTTCAAGCACTTTTCATAGTCAAATCTTTGTGTACACCATAGTATTCATCTCTCCTGCACATTATATTGTTATTCCAGTATGGTACATGTTAAATATGATCCATTTCACAAGATACAATCATAAAATCCCATGAAATGGATCATTTATCCATGAAAACCCCTCAAACTAGTGTACATTCTGTGTTCTTTTTTAGGACAGTCAATATAAAATGCAAAGAAATTAATTATCACTACTTTTAGAGCCTTCAATGGTGTTAAAATATGTAAACACAAACTCCTAAAACATCCTACTAGACATAGATTCAATAGAGATCAAGTATTTAACAAAAGAACACCATAAAAGTGCCAAAAACTGTGTTTTTCACTATTTCCATAAAACAGTCCGTACAATGCTTGCTCCAAATGTCCAACCTCCATAAAAATGATAATTTTTGGGTTATAGAACCATTCCCCAACTGATCCAACCATTTGGGATTGATTAAGTTGCATAAAATTTATTAAAACTCACAAAGCTCATTTACCCGCCCGAATTGGAATTCAAAAATCTGAATTTTCCAACTCTTATTTTATTGATTCCTACAACCTGAAAACTATTGAATCTCTAACATCCTACCTTATTTGACATAATTAAAGCACTATATTCCTATCTAACCTCCTAGAACATGATTGTTCCATTTACATTGAAATTTGGTCCTAGGATCCTTATTAGGACCCTTAGGACTTTTGACCTCTTTAATGTGTTCACCCATTCCAAAGGCCATTATAGGCTCCAAGATATCATAATGGATGCTTTGAGGTGATTGATAGGTCTTCAAGACTCCTGCATTCTCCTGTCTCCTAAAGAGTTCCTTGAAGAGCTTTGGTGTTGCTGCACCATTCTCCCCAAGAAAGAAAGAGTTCTTGCCCCAAGAAGCATCCAACTTGTTGCTGCCATAATACTCCTTGTTCCTGTATGTTTTCATCTTCACATGACAGGGCATGTAATCTCCCAAAGTCACTATCTTCCTCTTCTTCCAATCTGCACTCATGTCATTCATCCTGTTAGTGTCAAAAATCTGTTTTGTTTGTCCTTTTTGCTGCTTGATAACAGCATGTCCTTGTACCCTGTTTCTACCTTTATTCCATTCATTTCCTTGTGAAATAACACCACTCCTATTACCCTCAACAATAGGGCATTCAATACTCCCAATCTTAATACTGTCTAAGTCCCAAGTATTCTAATTTTTAGGACTTTACTCTTCATATATCTGCTGCAACTCATCAGTCCTCTTCCAACCAGTATCTTCCCCTGTCTTACCTATCTTACACTGCTTATTCACTTGCAAATGTTTCTCAAAATAGATCATAAAACTTTCATTTGACAGCTCCAAAGGCAAAGGCACTAATTTATATCTAACATCTCCTTTATGCACCAAATATGTATTATGGAATCCATCATGCAATGTCCTTCTAGCATACTGCCATGGTCTTCCCAAGATGATATGACCACAAGTCATTGGAATGACATCACAAAGTACCCTATCATGATATGATCCAATTGAGAAATCTACATAAGCCCTCTTACAAATCTCTACATGTTGTCCTTGAGTTACCCAAGTGGCCTTGTAGGGAGTAGGATGATCAAATGTTTCAATCCCTAACTTGGTTATCATATCAAGTGAAACTAAATTTCTATGTGACCCTGAATCTATGAGCAATCTGCAGATCTTACCATGACCGAGACAATTTGTTTTGAAAATAGTTACCTTTGGTTCTTGATGAAGTCTTTCTCCTTGCTTGATCATATGAAACTCACCATCAATCACAAGGTCTGCCATGAATGTTTTTGATTCCTCCTTCTTGTCTTCTTCTTCTTGTACCAAGTTAGCTCTCCTATCTCTACCCCTATCAGCTTGTTCCCATTTAGGACACTTGAAGGAAGGATGCCCTGGTTCATTGCAATTGAAACACCTACCTGTGAATGGTCCTCTACCTTGTCCAAATCTTCCTCCTCCTCTAGGAGTGTATCCTCCTCTTTGATCAGAAAATACTTCTTTACCTTTGTCATTGCTGCTCTTATCATTACTACCTTGTCCTTGTTCTCTATTACCTCTACCCCTATTTGAACTACCTCCTCTTCCACCATTGCTTGACCTTTCTTGCTTCCTCTTCACCTTTTCTTCTACTCTAATGGCCAACTAAAAACATTCTCCCAATGTCCTTGGAAATTGCAAACCAATCTCATCTTGTAGATTGTACCTCAAGCCATTGATATACCTGGCTATTTTCTCATCCTCTTCTTCATAACCTCCTCTGATACTAAGCTTGTGAAATTGCTCAGTATAGGACATCACATCCATGTCCTTTTGCTTTAAATTCTACCTCATCCTTTTCACATGAATGGTATAATCAGATGGTAGGAACTGCTCTTTGACCAAACTCTTCATCCTTGCCCATGTAGAGACCTTTTCCAATCCTCTAGCCATCCTATCATTTTGAAAACTAGTCCACCATTTCAATGCTGTGCCTCTCAACTTGGTTTTGGAAAACTTAACCTTCCTCTCTTCATCCATCTCCTCAAACTCAAAGTAGTTTTCTAAGGCATCAAGCCATCCCAACACCTCTTCACTATACATCTTCCCTTGATAGATAGGAAAGTCTATGTGGCTCTTTCCTCCATGACCTTGTACTGCCTTCAACAATCCTAGTAACCTCCTTTCCTCAGGGTCCTCTATCTCATCTACTTGTTGTTTTCATTTACCCTCACATACTCTTCTTCTTCATCATTATCTTCTTGGTTTTCTTGCTCTTCTCTCCTCCTACTCCTCTCAAGGTTATTTATCCTTGCTTGCATGGTCTCTCTCTCCCTTCTCCATTGCCTTTCTTCTCTTGCTCTGGTCTGCTCTCTTGTTGCTTCTTGTTCCCTTCTTTCTCTTCTCTCCCTTTCCAAGATCTCCTTCAACTCTTCCAACTCTCTTGCCAATTGATTTTTTGGTGCCATTGTTGTTTCCCCAATCCCTAAAGGACCTACTCACTGCTCTGATACCACTTTGATGCAGAGGGTCAGGGACTTTGAAAGAAACACAAAGTTCTCAAGGTTTGCAAGACACAATCTCAACCACTCTTCCAGGCACTCTGATGGAGACAAACCTCAATAATGCACCAAATGACTTCTTTTCCTTCCTTATGGACCCAAACCCTAGGAAAAATCTTAAGAGACCCAAAAAAACTTGTTTTGAATGATTTCAAAGCCCAACCCTTTGACTTAGATAGAAAACCAAATTTTCACCTTAACTAGGCTACTAGCCCAACTACGCCTCTAGCGAAGGATTTTTGACTTTGCACTCAAAATTTCCAAAGGAACCCCAAATCTAATGACTGTTTCAAGTGTGGTTTGTGATGAAAAACAACATATCCAAACCTTGATATCACTTTCTTCAGATAAACCCTTCCAAAATCTGTTGTCTCCTCAAAAACTAAGCCTAATTAGCCCACTTTTTCAAAGCAACCCCTATTTAAACTCAACCCCTGACCATGAGACTTTCAACAGTCCCTTAAAATGACTCACAACTAAGGATTCCAAGTTTTTAGGCCTCTATGACACCTCTAACATGCTCAAACACAAAACCCTCCTTAACTTGCCTCAAAAACTAGGGCTTCTTGAAAACTAACCTTCCAATCACTTCCAGAACTTGCTCATTGACTCTACACCATTAGTACAATATATTTAGTCTATCCCAACTCAAAAACATGCCCCTCATTAAGGCAGATCTTCTACTGCTATACCCTAGCCTCCATCTTCAAGCACTTTTCACAGTCAAATCTTGGTGTACACCATAGTATTCATCTCTCCTACACATTATATTGTTATTCCAGTATGGTACATGTTAAATATGATCCATTTCACAAGATAAAGTCATAAAATCCCATGAAATGGATCATTTATCCATGAAAAACCCTCAAACTAGTGTAAATTCTGTGTTCTTTTTTAGGATAGTCAATATAAAATGCAAAGAAATTAATTATCACTACTTTCAGAGCTTTCAATGGTGTTAAAATATGTAAACACAAACTCCTAAAGCATCCTACTAGACATAGATTCAATAGAGATCAAGTATTTAACAAAAGAACACCATAAAAGTGCCAAAAACTGTGTTTTCACTATTTGCAGAAAATAGTCTGTACAATACTTGCTCCAAACATCCAACCTCTATACAAATGATAATTTTTGGGTTATAGAACCATTCCCCAACTGACCCAACTATTTGGGATTGATTAAGTTGCATAAAAGTGATTAAAACTCACAAAACTCATTTACCCGCCCAAATTGGAATTCAAAAATCTGAATTTTCCAACTCTTATTTTATTGATTCCTACAACCTAAAAACTATTGAATCTCTAACATCCAACCTTATTTGACATAATTAAAGCACTATATTCCTATCTAACCTACTAGAACATGATTGTTCCATTTACATTGAAATTTGGTCCTAGGATCCTTATTAGGACCCTTAGGACTTTTGACCTCTTTAATGTGTTCACCCATTCCAAAGGCCATTATAGGCTCCAAGATATCATAATTGATGCTTTGAGGTGATTGATAGGTCTTCAAGACCCCTAAATTCTCCTGTCTCCTGAAGAGTTCCTTGAAGAGCTTGGGTGCTCCTGCACCAGGTATGCGTCCCATATTTAGTGATCTAGGACTCATACACCACCTTGGGCGTATGAGTCCCAACTAAGTTTCAAGCACTAATCTGTAAGATGACATAGAAATTAACATTTCTTGAAATTTATGTCCCAAGCTTAGGCTACTATGACTTATATGCCCCAACTGGTGTATGAGTCTTGCTTTAGCTTGGACCTATTTTGAATTCAAGTCTTGGTGGGATTTTATTCTTCTAGATCTAATGCCAACTTGTAGTGTTGTAATTTCAAGAAATTTGGCATAAACAAGTATAAGTACAAGGTTATTTCACATATTTTCTCCTAGCATGTTTACAAGCCATCTAGCAATTTTCATGAGCAAGTGTGATCTAATAATTCAAGAATTCTAGCAATTGAAGAGCATTCAAGAGAATTGAAGCGCTGATTATCAAGCATTTTGGATCTATATTCAAGATTCAAGCATCATGTCAAAGTCATCATGCATCATGTGTGTTTTTGAGCCAACATTTATGATGTAGGTTTTTATGATTCAAGCAAGCATTCAAGTCAATATCCATAACATTCAATCAAGTGTCAAGATCTACATTCATGCTATCCATTTCATAAAATATAACAACCTTTGTTACAAGGGTTTGGTGAGTTGCAACATTGCATATTTTTTCATTCATCATTCCTCCATTCTATTCTATTTCATTTCAAGGTTTGATTACCAAAATAGGGTTTGACCAAGGCAAACCCCTATCCACTAATAAATCAACCTTTTTCTCTCATCTACATGTGTGACTAGAGATCTAGGTGTTTTGAGGTTTGAAGATCCTTTAAAGACAAAGTTGCAAGATTGAAGAAAGTTGTCAAAATTGTCAAGAAGTTGTCATCTTCATGGGAATTCACCTACAAACCAAAATTCAAGCTTTCAAACTTGGAGATCAAATAGGAGGGAAGCTCCAAACACTCACTAGAGGACATTAGAGTTTTAGAAAAACCCTTATACTGGGACTAATTCACCACCTTAGGTGTATGAGTCTTAGTATACCACTTTTTAGTCATTTTTTGTAGATCTTGGTTTAGTAGTTGTAGATTCCAAATTCAGCCCAAAACCCTAAACTGGGACTAAATCAATTAGCCTTGCATATCAGTCCCACTGTGCATCAAAATTCATAATTTTAGGATTGTAGACCTTGTTTCAAGAATCTCTAATTTTCCAGGTTCCCCTCTATTCATTCTCAGTTTCTTATTCTGATTTAAACTTTAATTTCTTAGGTTACATAGTTAGATTTGCATTCATATCTTTCTTTCTAAGCACTTGCTTAGTGGTGAACCCCCCCTTTTTGTTTAATCACATCCAAGGAGACCTTATAGAAACCCTTCTCTCAATTGCATCATTAGATTGAGATCTCTAGGGTTTACTTGAATGAACTAGAGTGAAATAGGAACAAGAGGAATCTACACCCCCTCTTTTGGTGTTCCATCTCCCTAATAGGGTGAAGGGACCTTATTTCCTTCAGTTCACTTGGTAATGTGGAAAAGTAGACCAATGGAGGATTCATCATGGATTCCCAAGATAAGGTGGACCACTTTGGAAAGTGAGGTACTTAATTTTCTTCCAACTCTAGGTGTCTGATGTAGGATCATCCCTGGTTGTCAAGCAATCATGTATCAATGAAAAACATTTCCTTTCTTACAATTCAGTTTGTAGCTATCTCAATAGTTTCTTCCACATTTTTCTACATTTTCATTTCTGAGCTCACAAAGTAGGACATTGGTTCTACATAGGATCATCTAGAACATATCCAAATTTCAGGAGATTTGTATTTGTTTGCAAAAAGTTATCGCTCTCAAAGTTTCACTATCATTGTTAGTCAAAGCATTTGGGTCCAACTTGATCCAGGTTTGAGTGGGCCTTTTCCTAAGTGTATGAAGCTTAATATAACATCATTCAAGGAATTTTAGGTCCAAGGTGAAATTTCTTGGAGATCTCCAATATATTTCATCTCATGATGAATTATCTTTTCATATTATTTGGTCAACCTACATGCTTGTTCACACATAAGGGTTTGTAAGCCCTTAAGGTCGACATGGATCATAATTGGAGCTAGAGATTCATATTTAAGATCATATTTAATCCTTTAGAAAGAATTTAGTCATTAGTTAATAAATTATCAATAGAAGTAGTTAGGAAATAGATTGAAAGTTCAGAATAATGCCTTGTGCCAATTGTAACATCTATAATGCCCTTGTGGAAAGCCTGGGAGCCCTAGTTATTATGCATGTAAGAATGAAAGTTGTTGAATCTATGATAATTCATGTTTGTTGAGCATTTTATTGTGTTATTTTTTTTTGTGTTGATTCTAAGCTGCACAGTTGGACATTCCTTTTTGGGCCCTCCATTTGGTGCAAGAGCATCCCTGGTTGTAAAGCAATCCTATATCAACCAAAAACATTTCTTTTCTTGATATTCAGTATGTAGTTGTCTCATTAGTTTCTTCCACATTTTACTGCATTTTCATGACTTAGATTGTGAAGTAGGATATTGGGTCTACACGAGATCATCTACAACATATCCATATTTCAAGAGATTTGCATTCATTTATAGAAAGTTGTCGCTCTTAGAATTTCATTATCATTCTCTGTCAAAGCATTAGAGGCTGACCTAGTCCAGGTTTGTTGAGAGGACCTTTTTCAGAGTGTGCAAAGCTTAATGAAACATCAATCAAGGAATCTTAGGTCCAAGGGGAACTTTCTTGGAGATTCACAGTACATTTCATCTCAAGATGGATTATCTTCTCATATTATTCGGTCAACCTAGACATTCTTGATCATACATGCCCAGGTTTGTAAGCCCTTAAGGCTAATGTGGATCATAATTGGAGCCAAAGATTCATATTTAAGATCATTTGTAATCCTTTGGAAAGAAGTTAGTCATTAGTTAATAAATTATCAATAGTAGTAGTTATGAAATAGATTGAAAGTCAGAATAAGGCCTTGTGCCAATTGTAACATTTGTAATGCCCTTGTGGTAGGCCTACGAGCCCTAATTATTCCTCATATGAGGCATATAATGCATTGAAGACTTTTTGTTGAATCTATGATAATTCATATTTGTTGAGCATTTTCTTATGTTATTTTATGTCATTGATTCTAAGTTGCACAGTTGGAGAGTCCTATCTAGGCCTTCCCTCCATGACTGCACCAACAACCCACTAGACTCTATCTTTATGTTTGTCTATACATTCTCATTTTTTTGGTTGTCCTACAACACAATTCATAGAATTCATAGGCCGATTGGATTTTTGGTATGGTCTGTAGCATAACATGGCTTGTTACCCATACATATTGATAATGTCTTGTGTCTATATAATCTTTGATGTCTAAATATTTGGTTTTCTCCTCACATGTTTGTCTATAGCTAACATGTTTGTGGTGATACAACTCAATCATTCTATGCAAGATAGACTCAATTCTCTTCCCTATGGGCAACTCTGCATAGATAGAAGACGTTTCTTACTCTTCGCATCTTTGGTATAACATTCTCTCCCTTTTTACTTTAGTTCACATTTCCTCTTGGAAACATATGCTCACTAAAGTAGGGGGGGAAATGTAATGTCAAAAATTACACCCCATGCAATTTCACATTCCATATGCCTTCCTCTTTAGATAGATTAAGATAATTATGCTCTCCCTCATCCTAAAACCATTTATCACTACTTAGCACACCCCTTTCCTTGACTACTAAATCCTTTTTTTTCATGGACAAACACATTCTACAAAGATGTTCACATGTATTGTGCTAGTGTCTCACAAAAATTTTCAACTAATTTTTCCATTGAGATGCTACACCTACCACATTTTTGTAGTGTAACCCCTCTACTAGCTTGCAACTACATCAAGAATCACCCGAGTTGGTTGTTTCAACTAAAATCTCCCTATCTTTTGTAAAGAAATTATTTAATCTTGATTCAATCTCACTCAAGATCATTCCTTCTAGTTGATTTTTATATTCTACATGCTTGAAGTTCTCCATTCTTTCTCTTTTTCTCTTAGAAATATAGATAAAACTCCTTCATTTTCTTCAGCAAGCATTAGCTTTCTCCTTCTTTCTACACACACATCTCACAAAGGGCTCATGTATGGATTTTAGATGAAGATTCATTGTTACTTCACTAGTTATTCTTCTTGGGAAGCTATTATCATCTTCGAGATTTATCACTGCTTCGCCATTGCACCAATGGTCTTCACTTTTGGTGCTCGCATGGGGTGACTCTTCAAGAATATTTACTTGGAATTTTATCTTTATCTTTAATTAGCATATGATATTCTTTATCCTTTTCACATTGTAGTGTAGAAAAATGTATCCCTTTAGATTTTCACACTTTTTTGGGCCCTCCCTGCTAAAATTAGGCTTCTTTATGCCTTAATTGGCCTTATTTTGCATCCACAAGCCTTATTTAATGCATCATTCTGAGGATAATCCATACATATATCGATTGAATAATCATAATTTAATGATTTTGGATTGTATTTCCTATATTTAGTGATCTCGGACACATACACCACATTGGGTGTATGGGTCCTATTGACACCAAAAATCTGACGAGGTAATAATATCTTATGGGAAACTCAGTTTATGGGGGACCTTTTGCGCTAAATTGAGTGACCTCCGGGTTTTTAGAGAAGTTGGCTTGTTCTGTAATGGGATTTGGAAGGGAAAAGGAAATAGATATAATAAAATAAAGTCTAACCTAAGGTGATGCACCGAGACTTAATGATATGCACGATAAATCATAGATCTAAGGGCCTGAATGGTGTTTATAGTGTTCCAAAAAATTAGAAACTAAAAAATTGCAGCATAGACAATCCACTCATTGACATAAAATAATATTGCATATATCCCTACTGCCAGGAAGAGTCATTTAAACATGGTCTAGGTCAACAAAGTTGCATTCAACATATATAGAAGTTCTCAAATGAAATGTCCAGATAATAAAAGACACAATTAACAACTTGATTAAATAGCATGAAAAAAAAGAAAGGCCGAACAATTGGCACAACCTGAGAGTCTTTGCAATAAAATAAAACCGCAAAAAAAAGGCTTGGTGTCTTTTACAAAAAACTAGTGTTTCTCCCAAATTCCGGACCCTTTTCTCGCAACAGAGAAAAGTATATATAGAAGGTAAAAACCCCCACCGCTTTAGAGAGTAGCAACAGAAAATATTTTAGAATCCCTTGGCAATGATGCAAGAATCAGAATATTCCTAAAGCCATTGCAACAAAATCGATCTGGAACCAAGCATCTGGTCATTCCAGGCATAGGTGCATCCTTTGCAAATGATGGCGGTGGTCCCGACAAGGCCTAATCAGACAACTGTAACCATCCTATGCGAATGATTATGACACACAGTGGCCAATAGCATCATTAGGCTCATCTGGTCAATCGCCCGAATATGAGATCCACTGGCTAGGCACGTGGCAGCCTTTCGCTGCCCGTATGAACCTCTATCTTTTTCCGTTGACGACTTGCATTAATGCTACACGTGTCGAATGGGTAGATCACTTCATCAATAATGGAGGGAACGATCACCATTCGGGCACAAAAGAGATGTGTGGCAGCATTTCACTTCCCGTGGTTGTTACTTCATCTCTATGCTAGAATATTTGTGAATAGTAGACACGTAGCAAGAGTGCACCACAGATAGCAACTGTGGAGCCCGCAAAAACTTTTTGGGAATGAGGGCTTTGTGGCACCTGAGTGGAGCCTGATGAGACAACAAGAAAGCATGATCTAAAGAATCCCACATCCGCGACACATGGAAGCATAGCGGAGCTTTCTGGGATGCGAAAGGAATGCAGAGACTTAGGGTTGCGAGGAGTAGACACATGGAGTGGGAGAGCATAACCTAGATAAAAGGCTAAGTTTATTACTTGTGATGCATGGGACGAAGCATAGAGGAAAATATACTCGAAGGGAGCTAGTTAAATATTTATTAACAGCTTTTGGTGACTATCAGGGGCTTTTCAACTAAGGAATGAAAAACCCAAAATTTCTCTAGTTTATAGGCCAGAGTGCCATTTCATTAGATAATGGAGTCAAAGATTGGAAAGAGCTATCTGTAGAGGCGACCATTCATCCTTAGATGGCTTCACCATGTTGCGCAAATTCTCCTGTGCTCCACTTAGATCAATAGTTTCCTTGTGAGGCAATGCATTGGATAAACTGGCCCCTGCTTCACAATGAAATAGTAGTTGTGCAAGCGGATGAATCACTCCCTCAATGTCAATCGTCGTGGGAGGATGACTAAAATCCCTGAAATCCTCCTATTCGTTTTCCTTCTCCTCTATCTTTTCCGCAATTTGCTCGGCCGTGGAAATAGAGCCATTTTCAAGGAACGGGGACAAAAAACCCATCATGTTTAACTCAGAGAAACTCCCTCGTATGTTGTCCAGTGTCTTGCTCAGAGTAGCCAAGGCTGCTTTAGTGCGCTAGAAGGAAAAGTGGCAATGGATGAACTTATTTTCCATTTGAGCAATAAGATCCCAATCTTCAATACTTTCTCTGGCAAGGTTTTCATCAAAGACTGAGTATAGCTCGGTGAGCAGATCTTGTGCTTCCAGAACCTTCTCCAAGATGAACCGTGGGAACTACTCAATCGTATCATGAGCCTCCTAGCTCAGCTTCGATGCCTTGGTGATGAATCAAATGGAAGGCTATAGTGTTAGGCAAAAGGCTTTAATCTTTTCCTAGTGAGAGATATACAACTTTCTAACCAATAGAATGATGTATGGTTGTATAGGGGAAGATAGGAGAGAGATTTTAAGAGAAGCAATCTTCACGTCTTTTGAAATAATGGCCTCAGCCAATTCTGCCCTTTTCTTTTTCTTGGATGCTAGCTATTCCACGGAGCTGCTCATTTCTTTATTCCAATTCTCCTCAGCTTGAGAGTGATTTGCTAAGTGTGTGTCCAGAGAAGACTTTGTCTCTTGGAGTTCTTCTATTTGAGTTTTAAGGCCCTTAAATTCAACTTCTTTTTCTTGTATTTTCTGATCATATTGAGCCTGTTGGTGCTCCAAAGCTTCATTTCTCTACGCCATTCCTTGACTATACTCAAAACAAACTCACTCCAACTCTTCATTCTTCAATCACAGATTTTGTTTTGTCTCCTGATTCTTAGACTATAGCTCTTTTACCATGGCAGGGTTAGTAGCCTAAATATTTGCAAGTTCACCTTGAATTTTGTTCCTTTCATCTTCCGTTGCTAGTGCCCTCTCTCTCATATGTGCAACATCCGCCTCCAGGGATTTCTCTTTTTTCTCCAAAAAACTAACCCTCTCCCTTACCGCTTTAAGTTGCTCATCCTTCTTTTTTAGTTGGTGGCCAGTTTTAAGGAAGTCAGAGGTGACCACCCATTGTGTTTCCTCCATGATTTCAACCTTATCTTGTGTTTGGGCCACCTTCATGTTGATCCCTACTGCATATATCTCATAATATTCCTGGTGCATTTCCCCCTAAGGCTTGGTTACTCTCGGGTACATGGTTGCAAACTTCAATTCCTATCGGGCCTCATCATAAAGAGTTTATTTTTGGCTTAGCCAAATCACTCTCATCTTTTTCCTTGTGCTTTCGCATTCTACTTGCACATGTCTCCTTTCTGCAATCAATCTATGCTATAAATTTGGTTGGTGACGAAACTAGTACGCCTGCAAAAGGAGCACCAGAAGGTAGGGCATAGGGATAGGTAATCCTCATAGGCACAGGCATTTGTTTCTTCTGGAGAGTGATGGTTTGTAGGGAAAAGTGGGGCACGTTCCAAAGCTCGGTTTGAGGCCCAACAGAAGGGCTAGTCACTTGTAATAACTGAATTGCTGAATCAGCCATAAGACTCATAGGCTAGGATGGTGGAGGGGTTGTCAATGTGGTGTCCGCCTATTGCGATGGAAGAGGATCCGTAGTAATACCCGAAGAAGGGGTACCCGCAGGGGGTACATTTTCAGAAAGTAGGGAAAGGAGAGCCTAAGCGGTAGTAGCGGGTGTAAGGGTCCGCAAAGGAGTAAGGCCAAGTGGAGTGATCTGAGAAAATTGGGTGAAACCTCCTAAATATGTTGGATTAAAAGTGGAAGGTTGAGCACCAGTACTAATGGTAGGGATTACCGTTGAGCCAGGGGCAGATACCAAGGAATGAGAAGCAAGGGAAGAAGGAATGAAATTTACCTATTGACCGGTCGATGGCAGCTCTAGAATCATCAACAAATCTTCCTCAGCCATAGGCTCCTAGCTAGTTGCAAGCACTTTTCTTTTGGCGGGTTCTTGCGAACCCTCTCTGATAATGCTCTATGTGCGCTACCATTTTGTTGGTGGGGTCTCCTAAGCTTTGACAGCTATTGCTCTTTGCTGTTGTGATACCTTGGCTAGCCTAGCAACCCAAGTGAGTGTATGCGAGGCCCTTGATATATTAAAGTGCACATTCATGACCACATAGGTGGGCTATCTAGGGCCTTTCTCCTTCAGCGCAGAGGAGGAAGATGTCACCGCTTCCTCTTCCTGCTCTTCGGATTCATCCCCCAGGTCCTCACTCTTATTAATACTAGAGCTCGGGCTAGGGTGGCCCTCATTCCACCATCTTTCAAATTCCTTGTCATCCTTTAGACTATCATAAGGGGCATCCAATTGCCCTGTCTCTTGGCAATACTTTCAAAAAGCTTCTATTTTCGTAGCAGCCCACTCCTCATCCTTCTTTAACTTATTGTACATGGCATGTCCAATGTGGAAATTATCTTTGGCCACCGCCACAAAAAAGTAGAACTTGTGCCATGGCTCTCTAGTATCTTGCGTAGGAATATGCGCCAATTCAAAAAAAAAATCATCCATGTTTGCCGGCGGGTTACGTCACTTCTCCCAGTAAGGTCGGGGAACATGTGTGACCTTCATGTGCGGCTCCGACAAGTCATTGAAAGGGTTATAATCCCACTTATCATTTACCAGAACCAACCCTAAATAAGCCAGTTTATCCTGCAATAACCGGTCCGATTGTTTCTTTACCAAAGTCATTGACTTGAAATTCTTTGGACAAGTGAAGAATCCCTTTTTCTTGACACTTTTGTTGCTACAGAAGGTAAAATCAATGATACACACCTTCCTATACATTTCAAGCATGAGCACCCTATCTGTGATGTAGGCTGGGAGAAAGAAAGGTTGACTAGTGAAGCCCCGCATCCAGAGAATCATGAAATCTTTTCCTAAGAACCAGTCACAGGTGAGAGTGAAACTCTGCATATATCCAGTCTGATCCCTGTTGAGCCAGATTATGTCACCTTCTCTGATTAAATCATGTAAGACCAGAGTTATGAAATAGTCCAAAAATGCATAATAATCATATGATATGGAAAGAAAAGGCATCCACGTGGACACTGGCTTCCTCTTACCTCGTTCATCAAAAATTGATAATTGAAAATACCGGGCATAGAAATCAAGGTTTTGATGTAGAAACATGTGAACCAGGAAAGAAAGAAATCTAAACTTTCCCTCCGCCAGGTAATTCTTTATTTTTTGTATCATTTCATCTATCATGAACTCAACAAAATCATACTAGAAGGTATTGTGCTGCTTGCGGAATTGGAAGGTCCGTCTCAATTGAAAAGTTTCCATCATCTCATCGGAGTCTTGGCCACACACAAAAGATAGCATGGACATGGCATCCTACAAATCCTTGTGTAATGCACTACATGGAAACAGAATACTTGGTAGTTTAGTACCTAGGGTGCCTTTCTTACCAGTTTCCTCCAACAAGAAATTTGAGTTCTTTTTCATCGCCCTCCATGTTTTTTCTCCTTTGTCAGGTTTAAAGGACTCAATGTTTTCTCTTCTTTTACTTGGGTCTGGGATGCATAACATATGCCAAATGGCCTATGGGGTGATGTGAACTCTTAAGTTTTGGCCCTTAATGTAGCGAGTGTTAGGGTTATAACACTGGATGGCAGTGTCAACTATCTCCAGGCAATAGTGCACCAACGAGACCATGTATTGTGGAAGACCACTGTACCAAACCTTCTTTTCCATAGAAGTGTCCACCTTTGGTGTCGTCAACCTTGCCCAGGCTACTTCCCTTAAGGATTTAGGGTTTTTTGCGAGCTGTGGGTCATAGATATTATCCCATTTCTCTTCAACCCTTTTCTTGTTTCTGCAATCCTTGGGCCTTTTCAGCTCTTCGGTATATGCCCTCTTCGGCTTGCTTGGTATACCAAGCGTAGCATATGCCAAATCCTCAGACATACACATCTTCAGATGACCGTATAGTTGTAAACAACTCCTAGCCAATTTCCTCTTCCATTGGCTGAGATGAACTCTCTGACATTTCTCTTTAGATGAAGACCCCTATGAGTTCTAGACTCTGCAATCTTTCTTGTCTCTGGATACACTAAAAAAAACTTCTCTGCACCTTGAGCTTTAGTATTTTTGAAAAGACTTTGAATCATTAAGCCTTTTCATGCAATATTTGGCTATCTTTTCTCAAGATGGTAGAGGAAAGCATGCCTTTCGCATTTAATTCGGCATGTACCGTTAATTTTGCAATTCGTGCAAAATGAACTACTTGCCATTTTGAGGCGACAAGATTTTATTATTGCATTTGGAAACTGTGTGATATGCTGTGATTCCCTTGAAGCTTGAGCTAGAAATTTTCCTTCTAACCTTGCATTAGTATGTGCCGGTAATTAATATCCTGGCCAGAATGATTATGCCAAAGCAAACGATCATGGCCTGAAAAGATATGGATATTAATTGGGCTTTGGGAAAGGCTTGTGAGATGACACAATAGCATACGGCTATGCAACTTACTGTCGATGAGTGCCACCTTTTTAAAGCTAATTAATTAGCTCCTATTAATCTAGCACACATGGAATCGTATCTCTACAGATGCAATTGGTCTGAAAATGTGAGCAAGTGCAGGCATGCTTTTCAAGTTGGCATCTAGTTATCATCACATTTTTCTCAAAACAGATTAGCATGCATCTTGTCATTTTTTCTATAAATAGGCCAATAAGTAGTGAGGAAATCATACTTAGCATTTGAGCAGTGATAGGTTGTTAGCAGAGTTTTAAGAAAGTTTTCTCATAGGCTAGGTGATAGGTAGGTTTCAGCATTGGTTAGAAGGTGTAAGCATAGTGTCAGAATCATGGATATTTTGGTTTGGCTAACCTCTTATAAGTCACAGACAACATTTCTAGGGGAGGTTTCTACTAGGCGGCTGAAAAAAATGACTAAGAAAAAGCATTCCATGGTCTTGGTAGCCATAAAATGGGTTCTTGGTAAGGACTGCATAGAATACGAGGACAAGTATCATGTGAATACTGATATATGTTCTCACTTCATAATGTCCATGTTAGAAATTGGCATCCCCAGGCTCCTCATCCTGAAGTTGGTCAAGGAAATGTTTGCTAGAAAGTACCTCAATGGCCTTGGTGAAGTTTTTGCTAATGCTACATATGGGGTAGGTCTGCTATTAGCCAGCGACCTCCATCGCTATATCGAAGAAGAAGCGGTAGTTGTATGGTTGTCGTTTCTCAGTGGATTCTTCCTTTAGACACTAGATGAGCATCGGTAGAGGGTTACCTAGGCCTTGCACTTCCTATTCCGCAGTTACAACATGATACCGTTCTATGACGTAGATTGGTATACCGACTTCAGGAACCTGGTGTTTCCCCCGCCAATGGTGGTTGTGCCGAATGATGTTACTTTTGCTACCAAAGAACCTGCTGATGAAGAAGAGGTAGACCCTGCCATTGATGCATCAATTGCTACCTCTCGTGCCCTTGGATGAAACCCTCTCTGCTCCTAAAAATGCCTCTCAATTTTCTTTATTTCCTGCTATTACATAGACCACCTGCCCTACAGTTTTGTATATAAGCCTGAAAAAGGTTATCATTTTTGCATACATAAAAGAATAGCTCAAATAGTTGTATACTTTTTGGATTATGGCTTCCCCAACCATTTTTCAATGTAAAAACCAAAGAATATATATAAATAGATTTATATCTTTATATAAAAAATCCATGGCTCTTTCTTTCAATCTGTATTTCAGTTTTATGGGCTCTTTTATAGAATATGTGTTTATTTCTTTGCACATGGGTATGTTTTATGTAAAGAAATCCTGATATTCCACCCTCTGTAATAATGGGTTACTTCCGTAGAAGCACAAGCCAATTTCGAAAAAGACCTGCCAAAGAAAGGGAAATAAAATAAAAACACTATTCACATATGTACAAAAATAGAACTCAAACACCTAATGGACCAACTTAAGATGAATCCCATTAACCGGGATTCCTAAGGGTTCCTGTTCCATATTTTCTAACCTAAAAGCATTATGCTCCTTGCACCGAATGATTTTAAAGGGAGCCTCCCATAGGCTATAAAATTTACCATGCTGACCTGGCTAGGCAACTCTTTTATCATACTTCAGTACTAAGTCTTCGCACTTTAGGCCTTGGTCGGAAGCCTTCTTGTCAAACCATCGCTTGACCACTTGTTGACGGTTTTTCATGGCTATTAGGGAATTCTCCCTTTTTTCCTGTACTTCTAACAGTTTGGCAAGCCAAACTTCCATGGAGCCATTTTGTTCTATCTCGAGGGATTTCAACAATTGGAGTGCCAGAATCTCCATAGATATAGGTAATATCGCCTCTTTCTCGTATACCAACTCATAAGGAAAAGTCATAAGGACTTGCTTAGGAGTTATATGATTTACCCAAAGTGTTGCTCGGAGGTTTTTATGCCATTCCCTCTGGTGTTCCGAACCAATTCTTTTAAGGAGCTGGACTAGGCTCTTGTTTGTTGACTCCACTAGGCCGTTTGCCTGCGGGTAATAATTTGATGATGTCTTGAGGAATATGCCATTCATTAATGTAAAGTGACATACCTTTGTTCCTAGGAAAGCTCTAACATTATAAAAAATGATAGTCTTTGGAGGATCGAACCTTGTCACCAGCTCTTCGAGGAAATCTACAATCTTTGTTTCTGTTGTGCTTTTAAGCGAAACGACCTCCATCCATCTAGTGAAGTAATCTGTGGCAGTCAGAATCCACTTATTTACGACACTAGAAGCTGGGTTAATCATCTCGATGAAGTCCAAGCCCCATTGGACAAACGGTTCATCTACCACTATGGGTTTGAGAGGCATTGCAAAATTCTTCCTTCTGTCGGTAAAGAATTGGCATTTTTTGCAAGATTTTACCAAAGAGTGGGAGTCATTAAAAAGTGTAGGCCAATAGTAATTGGCACACATGATTTTAATGGCGGTGGTCCTACCAGAGAAGTGTCCACCCACAGTGTTGTTGTGGAACGCGTCAAGAATCCTCTTTGCTTGCTCTGAAGTAACGCATCATAGGAGAAGACCATTGAAATTTCTTTTGAAAAGGACTCCCTCTACTAGCATATATCTACAATTTTACAGTCGATAGTATCTCCTTTTTTGGGATGAGAGACATGGAAGATACGCTCTTGTTTGCATAAACCTCATTCTATTTGTTAGCCAACAACCCTCTGATTCTGGTTAATTTATCAGGACAAGCTCCGGTTGCTCCCCTGCGGTGGGTATCTCCTCGTTCTGTGCTATGTATTCACACAGTCCTCTTCCTCTAATAGTTTTAGTAGGTTTGACCTCAATGTCATATTCAAGGATCTTGGTGATCCAATTAGCTCTATTTTTTTGTGATCTCCCCTTCCATGATATATTCACACACACTGGAATGTGCAACGTAAACAAACACCTTGTTGCAGGAAATTAGATGGAAAAACTTTTTAAGTCCCTTCACTATTGCAAAGGCTTGTCTTTCGACAAAATTATAATTTTTCTCATATTTCTTTAGGGTCCGGGAGTAGAATGCCACTAGATGTTCTTCCTTTCCTTTATCATCTTTTTGGGTTAGGACAGTAGCGATACTGGACATGCTACTGAATGCATACATTATAAAATCCTTAGATTGATCTAGATTAACCAGTACCGGAGCTATGGAAATAGCTTCCTTAACTTTTTCAAAGGCATCTCGAGCTTCGGTCATCCACTTGAATGCCTGATCCTTCTTAAGCATCAGGGTGATCGTCTTAATTATTCCTGCAAAGTTAGAAATAAACTTGCTAACAAAATTTACTTTGCCTAGGAAGGACTGAACACCTTTCTTATTCATTGGAAGGGGGAGTTCCTTGATAGCTTTTACCCGTTCAAGGTCGATTGAAGTTCCTTCTTTAGACACCACATTTCCTAATAGCTTGCCTTGCGGTACTTCGAATATGCATTTCTTTAGATTTAGGGAAACCCCAAACTCCTGGTACTTTTGAAAAACTATTTCTAAGTGATCAAAATGACCATCCTTAGATTTAGAAAACATAGTAAGATCATCTAAGTAAATTAGAATAAACTTATTAATTAGTTCGCTGAATGCAATGTCCATTGCCCGTTGGAATGTTGCGCCTACATTGGATAAACCAAAAGGAATTTTAGCATATGCAAGTGTTTCCCACTTTGTGGTGAATGTAGTCTTGTGCTGATCCTCTTCCTTAACTCGGATCTGATTGTAGCTGGAGAAACCATCTAGTAGAGAAAATATTTTCGATCCTGCAACCATTTGTAGGATTGACTCCATTGAAGGCAATGGATAATGGTCCTTTAGGGATGCTTTGTTTAGGTCTCAGAAGTCCACACACAAATGGATATATCCATTCTTCTTTTAGACCGGGACCAGATTGGATACCCAAATACTATGCTTGATTGGGAAGACAATGCACAACTCAATGAGCTTAGTTAGCTCTTGCACCATTAGCACTTCAATTTTAGGGTTTACTGGCCTTTATTTTTGTCAGACTAGTTTTGCACCTTCTGTTAGCTCGATAGTGTGTTGAATGATATCAGGATCATACCCCTCTAGATCATCATAGGACCAGGCCACTACTCCATATTTTTCGCAGAAACTGATGAGTCTTTCTTTATCATGGTGCGGGAAATTTTTCCCGACTTGAAGATTCTTACCATCTATGACCCGAAGGTTCACATAATCACTTGTGTCTGCTACGAACTTCCATTTATCATTTTTGGCATCATCACAATTGATTTTTTTTTTTAGAGTAACCAATCCTTTCAAAAGCTTGTTAGATTTGAGCTGCATAATTTTTCCTTCATAAGCTTCAACAATCTTTGGGTGAAGCTGATCAAAAAATTCCCCTGACTGTTGGATGAATGAGGCGATGTGTTCATCACTTTCAAAAACTTTCCAACTCTGATCATTGTTGGGAATTGTCGATCGGACCAGTACTCATACTGAATGTTCATTATGTATAAGGTTAGAGGTAGGATCAAACTAAGCGCCAATCATGGCCATGCGATCTGCATCGCTATTTTGTCCTCAGGGAATAGTCTAGATTTTGAAGGCTTCAAAACCCTCAACCAGGTCCCATACTCGGTGCCGATAATATCTCATGCAGACATTCTTTTCCATAGAAATTCCTTGAACTTGGTTGATGACTAGTTCAAAATCTCCGAACACCATTAATTGCTTTATGCCCATTCATTCTGCAAGGCTTAAACCTTGAACTAATCCTTCAAATTCAGCCTCATTGTTTGAGCAGGTGAAATGAAAATGGAAAGACCTTAACAATTTTTCATTTTGTGGGGATATTAGATATATCCCCACTCCAACACCTACTTTTCTTCTTGCTCCATCAAAGTACAGTGTCCATAGCTCGCTTGCTTGGCTACCTTCAGACTCTCTGGCAACCTTTGGGAATACTTGGTCTTCATCATAAATTACATAGGTGCTCGATTTTGTAGCATGATAATTTCTGAAATGATCATTGTCCATGTGTTCACTCAACATAGCATCTTCTTTGTCATTTCGGTCTCTTCTCACTTTTTCTTCCTCCAGTAATTCAATGCAATACATTTCTTGCTTGGTGATAGAGGTATGTGCGGCTTCAAAATTGATCAGGGCTTCATTTGCTACATGTTCAGAATGTAAAGCCTCTGATTCTATCTTCATTTTTGCACCATGCTTGGTTCTAAGTATCAGATGTGGCCAATCCAAGGATAGGTAACCGCCCACCTTTGAAGTAAATTCTCAAGATAGACAAAGACCAAACATAGGAGGAACATCTATTATCACAGTGTCTTGCAGGACCGTGATACTAGGGCAAGAAAATAGAGTTAAAGGAAGTGATTTGATGACACCTATGGTTTCAACTTTGTTCCCATCAAGCTGCATTACCCCCTTTTCATAGGTTCATAGCTGACTCCTAAAGCTTTGGCTATCCATTTAGGCATAACCGTGGTACTAGTTCCAGAATCAATCATAGCATTGTGCAATAACTTCTTTCCTATAACGAGAGTCAAGAAGAAGGGTTGGGGTTTTAACTTATCCCTAACCTTGGTAGGGGATTCCTTTGTATTGTTTGAAAAGACTTTAGCTGGTGGTATTTGATTGACAACCTCTGCACTAGAAAACTACTCTGTTGGCGCTGTGTTGACCTCTTCTTGAAGCATCTTTTGTAATAGCATCTTTTGCTCTGGGATAGCTAGAATGTCCCATAGAGATACATTAGTGGATGACTTCTTCAATTGTTCAACCACATTAAAAGGTGACAAACTCAGAGGTTTCTGCTGCTTAGCTCTTGGTGTAATAATTTCCTTCCGTGGTTGGGATGGTGGTAGGGTGGTAGAAGTACCAAGAATCTGATCATAAACACCTTTGAGTTGTGGGTTGGCTAGATGTGAAACAACCAACTCACCGGTAAATCTTCTCTTTGAGCATGTGTTATAATCATATTGCACTTGTGGTGTTTTGGGTATGAACGCATCATTAGCAAACATTGTTTCTTCTTCCTCCATCCAGGAGAAAAGTGCGTGATCAGGAGCAATCTCAAATTCTTATTCTAAAGACATTCCTTGCATTTGTGCGGTAAGAACCGCACTCTCCATTTGTGGTGAGGCATATATATAACCTCTGTGATTTGTTGTCGTGCCTTGGCTGCGTTGCTTCACCACCTTTTGTTGCAAGTTTCCATGTGGACAGTTTTGGGGCATATGCGCATCGCTACAAGGGAAGCACCACAGATTGATATCATCAATAAGGTTGTTATTCCCTATGGTTAATTCCCTACTTGAGCTTGGCGACGTGCTCATTAGTGGAGTAGGCACCGACACCATTTGGTTTGCAGTCAGAGTTGGTGGATTAGTGCGAGGCATGCCCTGGTACTGATTTTGATGATATGAGGACCGCCTGCCTTGATAGTTTTGATATGTAGGCTTCGGAGGTGTTGATTGGTTCCGCTTCAGAGTGGTTATAGCATTTTCCATGGTTCACAACATCTCTTTGAGGTCGCTCATTTCATCCTTGGAAGAACCCGATGTAGAGGCTACATTTTGTGGGGTTGCCGCATATGTGTACATCGACTGGGTAGTTGTGGGTGCGCTAGTTGATGCAACTTCTTGCGCGGGGATTGATATTTTAGGAACTATCAACATAATAGGTCGAGGAGGCAATTTTACACAATCTATTAAATGATTCTTGGCTTTGACAATGAAACAACAAGCATCTGGTAGAGTAGCTCCTCCCAAAGACTTGATCATCATGGAGATGTTAGAATTGATGGACTTTAGATAAAATATGAATTCCAACTCAGGATTCAGGCATATAGTAACATGAATCCTCTGCCAATTTATGTAAAATTGGGCATTAAAGTCCATCAGAGCCTCCTGGGGGGCTCGTTTTATGACAGATAGTTGATAATATAGTGAGGAATGATCTCTATGTTTTGAGAACCTCTCATAGAATGGATCTTCGAGCTTGTCCCAGGTGCGAATAGTATTAGGTGATAGTGTTCGGTACCAATCTAGCGCTTTGCCTTTAAAAGACGTGGTGAGAAGCTTTACAGCTACATTTTGCACTATAATCCCATGTACCAGACACACATCCACCACATCCTGTAAATGTTCTGCTGGTGTTCTTGAGCCATCTCCGGTAAACTTGGGTATAGCTTTCATGGCTAAAACCGGGATAGTGTGCGAGACAGTGGGTGCTACCAGGGCTGCTAGGGGACTTCCGGCGTCCCATGCCATGCAATTTCTATTGGCTACCGACAACATGGTGAGAGGAATGGATGGCAAGAATGGAACGGTTACCAACTGATTTGTGACTTGCATTGTTCCCAATGGAGGTACTATTAAACTGGGATTTCCTACGATTTGGGATCTAGTTATAGGCCAATGGCTCATACACCCTTCTAAAATGCAAATTAATTTAAGCTCTATCCCACTGGGCATGCCAGAAAATGAAAAAATTGTTGACGCCAAAATTTGATGAGGTAACAGTGTCTTATGGGAAACTCAGTTTATGGGGGACCTTTTATGCTAAACTGAGTGACCTCTGGGTTTTTAGAGAAGTTGACTTCTTCTGTAATCGGGTTTGGAAGGGAAAAGGAAATAGATATAATAAAATAAAGTCTAACCTAAGGCGATGCACCAAGACTTAATGATAGGCATGATAAATCATAGATCTAAGGGCCTAAATGGTGTTTGTAGTGTTCTAGAAAATTAGAAACTAAAAATTACGGGATAGACAATCCATTCATTGACATAAAATAATATTGCATACATCCCTACTGCCAGGAAGAGTCATTTAGACAAGGTCTAGGTCAGTAAAATTACATTCAACATATATAGAAGTTCTCAAATGAAATGTCTAGACAATAAAAGGCACAGTTAATAGTTTGATTAAATAGCATGAAAAAATAGAAAGGCCGAACAATTGGCACAGTATGAGAGTCTTTGCAATAAAATAAAATAGCAAAAAAAAAGGCTTGGCGTCTATTACTGAAAACCAGTGTTTCTCCCAAATTCTGGACCCTTTTCTCACAACAGAGAAAAGTATATATAGCAGGGAAAATCCCCCACCGCTTCGGAGAGCAGCAATAGAAAAGATTTCACAATCCCTTGGCAATGATGCAAGAATCAGAATATTCCTAAAGCCATTGCAACAAAATCGATCTGGAACCAAGCATCCGGTCATTCCAGGCATAGGTGCATCCTTTGCAAATGATGGCGGTGGTCTCGACAAGGCCTAATCAGACAACTGTAACCATCCTGTGTGAATGATTATGACACGCAGTGGCCAATAGCATCATTAGGCTCATCTGGTCAATCACCCAAATATGAGATCCACTGGCTAGGAACGTGACAGCCTTTCGTTGCCCATATGAACCTCTTTCTTTCACCGTTGAGGACTTGTGTTAATGCTGCATGTGTCGAATGGGCGAAGCACTTCATCAATAATGGAGGGAATGATCACCAGCCAGGCACAAAAGATACGCATGGCAGAATTTCACTGTCTGTGGTTGTTACTTCATCTCTATGTTGAAATATTTGTGAATAGCAGACACATAGCAAGAGTGCACCACAGATAGCAACTATGGGGCCCGCCAAAACTTTTTGGGAATGAGGGCTTTGTTGCACCTAAGCAGAGTCCGATGAGACAGTAAGAAAGTATAATCAAAAGAATCCCGTAGCCGCAACATGTGGAAGCATAGTGGAGCTTTCTGGGATGTGAAAGGAATGCAGAGACTCAGGGTTGTGAGAAGTAGACACGTGGAGCGGGAGATCAGAACCTAGATAAAAGACCAAGTTGATTACTTGCGATGCACGGGCCAAAGCATAGAGGAAAATACACTCGAAGGAAGCTAGTTAAATATTTATTAATAGGTCCCACCTAAGTTTTTAGGCTTAGATCTAAATTTCACATAAAACTAAGCATTTCTTGAAAAATGTATCCCAAGCTTAGCCTAATGGGACTCATATGCCACAACTAGTTTATGAGTCCCATTTATCTTAGACCTAATTTAAATTCAAATTCTTGGTGGGATTTTATTCTCTTAGATTTGATGTCGCTGGTAGTGTTGTAATTTCGTGAAATTTGGCATAAACAAGTATAAATACAAGGTTATTTCACTAATTTTATCCTAGCAAGTTACAATTCATTTAGCACTTTTTGAGATAAAGCATTCTAGCATTCAATAGCATTCAAGAGTGATTATCAAGCATTTTGGAGCATTATTCAAGTATCAAGCATCATGTCAAAGTCATCATGCATCATTTTTTTTTTTTCAAGCTAACATTTGTGATGTAGGGTTTTATGATTCAAGCAAGCATTCAATTCAAGATCCATATCATTCAAGCAAGAGTCAAGATCCACATTCATGTTAGCCATTACTTACAAGATTGTAGCCTTTTTTCCAAGGGTTTGGTGAGTTGTAATATTGTATATTTGTTCATTCACCATTCCTCTATTCTATTTGATTTCATTTCAAGGTTTGATTACCAAAATGGGGTTTGACCAAGGAAAACCCCTATCCACTAAAAGAACAACATTTTATCCTTCTCTTTGATGTGTGATTTGTAGATTTAGGCTGAAGATTCATTGAAGAGCAAGATTGGAGAAACTTTTTCAAGGTTACAAAGTTGTCATCCACATTGCGAAATCATTGAAAATCACCTACAGGTTGCAATTCAGTGTTTCAAAACCAAACATTTGTCAGGAGGGAAGCTACAAGAGAATATTAAAGGATATCAGAGTTTCAGTTCAACCCTAATACTAGGACTAAATTTCCACTTGAGGCGTATGAGTCTAGTATACCTATTTTCAAGCATTTTCTGTTGGTCCTAGTTCAATAGTTCCAGATTTCAGTTTCAGCCCAAAACTCTAAACTAGGACTAAATCGCCCCTACTGGTGTATGAGTCCTAGTGTGCTTTAAAAGTCAACATTTTTAGGATTTCAAACCTCAATTCAAGCCTCTTCAGTTTCTAGGTGCACCTCTGTACTTTATCAGTCTATTATTCTAATTTTCATTTTCATAATCTAGGTCATATAGTTAGGTTTTGTATATCATTTACATTCATAGTCTTTCCAAGAACTTGCTTGGTGGTGAACCCCCTTTTAGTCTTTAATCACACCCTAGGACACCTTATTGCAGATCTCTTTCCCTCATTCTATCCCTTAATTGAGATCTCTAAGGTATCCTTGCATGAAACCTGTAGGAAATTGGTTGCTCTATCTCCCTAAATGTAGAGCCACTATTTTCTATGTTTCATTTTGTTGAACCTAGCCTTTAGAATACCTTATTTTTTATTTAGAGTGCATCATAGTCTTAGATCTATCTTGCATTAAATTTTCATTTGGTCTTGCATTAGGTAATTTGCATCTACGGTTTCTAAATCTTGCATTAGTGAAAGTGTATATAAGTTGCATTTTTTAATCTTTCATAATTAAATTTTATTTGAAAACTATAATTGCACTTAGTCTAGACATCATACAAACTAGAAAACCTAACATTCACTCAAAAGTTTTTGAAATTTGTGTAAAAACCATAATCTGGGACTCATACACCCCTCTGGGTGATTTAGTCCCAGTGTAGGTGGTTTTTCTTGATTTTTGGGTATTTTGTGTTGACTGTTTATTAGCATTTGAGCCCCTAGAAAACCCTTATTGGGACTCATACACCCCTCTAGGTGATTTAGTCCTGTGTCAGATCTTAAATAACATTTTACAACATTAAAAACATTGTTTTTGTGCTTTTGTTTGTTGTTGTTAGCTTTTTGTTTCTATTTGTAGAATTTCTATTTCATTCATTTCATTGCATCTAGCTTAATTTCATTTAAATCGGAATTAGAGAATATAATTTATCTTGTGTTCATTGCATCTTGCATTCCTTTATTATCCCTGGGTGATCCCACAAAGTTGGTTTACAATTTCTGGGAGATTTTGAGTTTTGATGAAATCACACATTTTTAAAAAATATAATGATTTAAGCCTTTAAAAAGTTCCATTTAAAGCATTCCAATTGAAGAGAATTTGGTCAAACTACATTAGATCAAACCCCCTTGGATAGAACCCCACTAGTTTTAAACCATACCTATAATGGAGTCTCCTTTACACCTATCAAAATGTTGATAAAAAATCACTTTTGATTTACCTTTCGGAGGATCAAATGAATTCATTTAAAATTTATTTTTTGTAATATGTAGTCCTTATTATAAGCTTCCCAAAAATTATAATTTTAAATAAATTTAATTTTATTACTATATTTATTTTTTATTTCTTGTGAATGTAGATTTTTCACTAAAAATCAAGATCTTTGTTCTACACATGGAAAAACAGCAGATTATCAAAAAAAAATTTGAAAAATATGAGTGCACTAGATATTGAATTCCTTGATCCAACAAAAAAAATTAAATTGAATTTCGATACATACAAAAAAGGTTACGTGTTATACGTTCGCACTATGTCTAAATTGCAATTGGTTTGACTTTGAAACTTGATTAAAGAAAAAATATTCAATAAAAAACTATCTAACCAAGTGGAAGCACTAGATATCGGAGTTACAAATCTAAATTCAAAAGAATTATAATTTTATCCTTCATGGAAAAAAGGTTGTGTGTTATATGGTGAACGCCACTTTTTAAAAATGTTGTTTTATGAAAAAAACTAGTTTTCGAGGGAGATGGAAAAATAAGTGAAATACGATTCCAAAAAAATTGAAAAAATATATTTAGAATCTACAGAAAAAATTTCACGAAACTATAGTTTACATCATCTTCAAATTCCTCACAATTTAACCACTATAGGTGCCCAAAAGTGAAGATATAGTTAAAAAAATATTTTAGTGTCTAGTTTGGCCAAAAATTGTAAACCACTATTGTGGGATCATCCCCCTTGCATGAGCTTTACAACTTTGTGTCTTATTTCTAATACTATAGTGAGATGATGTTCGAGAATCATGTCATCTCGCGATAGCACAATCATCATGGATCTTGGGTTATCTAGCTCTTTCACTACTAGTGTTGACACTAGTTCACTAGGTATGGACCATACCCTTAACAACTCTTTTCGTTCAAGTAGTGTGACAAATTTTGAAACAATGGTTGCTCATATTCTGCAAGAAAACATAATCCAAAACCATGAAGATTTAGAAAACCTACAAAATTAACTGAGTACTAAAAACATTTCAACCACTACTATTCGTACTATAGATAACATACATCGCATGATTGAAAGAAAAGAAGGAGTTGAACTTGTGTGTAACCTAGCTCATATTTTTGGAAAACATCTTACCTCAACGGCTAGTGATTCCCTACCTTTAAACAATGTCCAAAGTCAAGGAGAAACTCAAATTCCTTCTCTCACAACGATTGCCTCTATTCCTACCTATACCAACCCTCAAGTTACAAAAACGATGCAACCTACTAGTAATGCCATTCCTACCTTGGGTATTTCCACTAGCATTCCTAGTACCTTTGTGGCATCGCATGTCATATCTCCTACCACTTTACCTCCAATAAGCATTCCTTTCACTTCCCCCTCGAACACATATACACCTCCACCATATTCACCTCCATCTCAAAACACAAACAATGACGCTATTCTCAACCAACTTTTGCAAAAAATTTCATCCCTTCAAATAAAAATTTCCACCATAAACCAAAATCAAAATAGCCAACCTAAATATATGTCAAAAGCAATCCCTTATCCTTGGAGATATTAAGAACATCAATACTACAAGGTCTAGAGATTCCTAGATTTGAGGAGTATGAGCGGAAAGGAAATCCTTGTAACCATGTTTTTGCTTATACTGCCTTATGTAGTGATTTTTTCATTGAGGATAAGCTCTTGGCTAAGCTTTTCCCTATATCCTTGAAGGATACCACCTTAGAATGGTTTTCCTCATTACCAAATAACTCAATTTGTTCATTCAATGTGTGTGAACCCCAATCCTAGTACCTGCAAAACAATGAGAACAAACAAATTAAATTAGAGATTGCAAGCAAGAACAAGGATTCCCCATGAAATCCATTCAACAAAACTCAAATTAGGAAAAACAAATGAAAAACACAATGAAATAACAAAATAAATTTTGAATCCTAATTAAGCAAGCAAACTCTTCATCCCATGGGGGAATTGGTGCCAATTTGATGTGAAAATTGGCCCTTTCCGAATTCCTAATGATACAAGCTTGATGTGATGAAGAGATTTGATCCACTTTGTAGATGTTGATGAATGCTCCAATAAGAAAATCTGCATAACCTAACTATGATTCAAAAAGTGGATGAAATTTGATAGATATTTGAGCATGGTAACTTTGCATAATTTGTAGATGATAAAATGAGGATATGAGCTCTTTATTTATAGAATGCCAAGATGGATGAATGTCCAAATTTGAGCAATGTGGGACTAACATTCATCCAATGGCAAGATGCCACTTGTCAATCTATGAGTGGATGGAGGATGTGCAAGTTTTCAGGATTGCGCCAATAAATGCATATTTTTTAATTTTAAATTTGTTGAAATGACTTGCAAGAGGGAATGGAAAATGCAATAAATGCCACTTGGCTCAAGGAAAAAGACATGTAAGATGGAGTAAATACCTTGTTGGATATACATGTCAACTTGGAATTTGAATTCAAACTTGAAGGAATATTCCAAAAGATGCCTTGTTGAGGAAAATAGAGGATTTAATAAATCAATTTTCATGTGCAAGTGGGAAAAGCTAGAGGATGGGACATGAATTAGAATTAAATTAATCAAGGGTTAATTAATTTAATAGGAAGTTAGATGATGTGACTTATTTGACTTTTATTTTAGGATTTACTTAAATCAAATAATGAGAAGAATGTGATGAGAGATTAATTAAATAAAGATTTTGATTTATTTAATTAAAAGAAATGATGTTAGATCAAATTAAACAAGGTTTTAATTTATTTAATTTAATAGATAGACTTTAGAGATTTACTCAAATAAAATTGATTATTTAATTAAATAGGGATAATTAGATCAGATGATTAATTTAATTATCGAGAAGAGGTGACTTAATTAGATAACTGATTTATTTAATTAAGAGAGGAATATTGATGAATTTAATCAAATAAGGGAATTTGATTAAATGGTTAGACTAAGGGATGATTCAGGATGAAACAATGTTAGTAGTCGGATCAGATGCACAATGTCAATTGGTATATTTTGTGCGTCTACATTTTGCCCCTCTTTGAAGCAATGCACTCGTTGCGTTGGTTCAAAGAATAAATGATCTCGATCAAAGTTGAAAACATTTTGTTATTTAAAATCTTGCCCCACTACTACCTGGTGAGAGAAAACATGCCATTATATTGCCCCCTCAATTGGACGAAAATTTCAATTTTTGGGTGATCTCGCAAAAAAAGAGGACAAGGTGCCTGACAAGTCTGAAAAGGCTCCAAGAGGCTAAAAATGTGTCTTAACACAATAAAACGATGTAAAACAGACCTCAATTGGACAAAAATAGATTCAAGGGTCCAAAACCCTAGTAGGACATCCAATTAGGGTGAAAAAACCCTAATTTTCAAGCTTAAAAGGGGCCCGAGGGGTCACTTTCAAGTCATTTTCACACATAGTCATTAGCAACCTTGAGATTTGAGCTCTAACCTCCTGACGATATGGCGCAACGACAACTTCCCCTAAACATTTCTGATCGAGTTCAGACATACCAGTGGCCACTTGACATCGCGACCCCGGTAAGTGACCCTTTCTTGAGCTTCATTTTTTATTTTTAGCCTTCATTTAATGCATTCAAAGTCAGTCCTTCTGCAACGACGCTATATAGCACTGCTCAAAAATCAAACTGCACTGCTCGGTATGATATTGCGCCATGACGACAGAGTTTGGAGTTTTAAAACTTTGACGCTGAGCTCGTGGCTAGCGGGTTGATTTGCAAAGTGCCACGAAACAGTCTTTTATTTGCTCAAAGTGCGCCGCTCAGAGTGAAAGTGCACCGCAACGGTGCTATTTCAGCTTTTTGTGCCCTAGCATCAGAGTTTTATTTGAAATAAAACTATGAAAACTTCACGGATTTCGATGCTGGAGTGATTTCTTGGACGTCAGACGAAGAATTTTTCAAAAAAATTTAACATGGTGACCTTCCTTGATGCAAGACACGGGGAGGGATCTCTACTCCCGAGAGCATAGGTCAAGAGATTTGTTCGGTTACTTGATAGATCTCAGTGACAGAGATTAGGATCGACTTCGAGATATGGGGTTGTGGTATATCGCCTATTAAGCTCCCATCCGTACTCACTTGGGGATGCTATCATCGCTGGTCGAGAGATGGCACAACAAAAAAATTTCATTCCATCTTCCCACTTGTGATGCCATCGTCACATTGGAGGATGTTTGGCACATCCTACGATTGTTGATTCATGGTCGGTGGGTCATTTTTTATATGGAGGGGTGTAATGCCTACCACATGGTCCTCACCACATAGGATGTCGTTATATGTGAGGGGTAGATCGAGCTGGAGCAACACAGGACCCTGGCACCTCCTTCCTGCTTGGTTGTTGCAGTAGTTATTTCGGGTCTCATTTCCCCAGATAGACAAGGCCGATACTTCATTCCCAGTTGGGGGCACTGCTAGGAGCGGATGGTTCACGATAGGCCAGTTTGTTCTGCATGGGGGCCTATTCTTCTTGCCTCTTTGTACAAGGATCTACATGAGTATCAGAGCAGGCATTACACTTCTTCATGTCTAGGCGTGGGAGCACATTGATGTTCTACGTCCATGCATTGTTCCAATTTCGATGGTGTCAGACGATCCCCTCGTGTGGTGCTATAGAGGTGGTGTGTCCTTCACACACATAAGCTAGCACAGGATCCCCTACTGGAGGAGGGTCCTCGACAAGATGTAGGTGTTCACATGGCGACCGTACCTTGGTCGGTCTGGATGGGTTAGTGATGTAGATCGACTGTTCTTTGCCCGCCAGGACCGGTACATGCAGGGGTGAGAGCACACAATGATTGAGAGGTACTTACTCGGGCACGTGCAACACAAGTTTGGTGAGCCCTAGGATCATCCTGATGATGATTATGTGGCCGTCTTCACTTGCACCATGATATAGGTTTCATGGGGGCGCTATATTCCTGCCTCGAAGGCCATTGATAGTTTCAAGCAGTTAGTAGCTCAACCGTGGGCTTATGATCAAGGGCCTACAAATCCAGGCACGACATAGGCATATAGGGATTGGTTCCAACCTCCACTACAATTGAATATTCCAGGTGTAGTCCCCAATTAGTGGAGAGTGAGAGGCAGAGGGGGAGGATGAGGACTAAGGGATGGTGCTCAACAGGAGCAGTCGGTCGGGCCTCCAGTTCAACCAGGTCATGCAGATGTACCGATGCCAAATCAGCAGCAAGTGCCACCAGGTGTACCACCACGGGTTGGGGATGAGGATTAGCCTCAGATACAACCACGAGCCCATTTAGCAGTGCAACCAGTAGTGCAGCTAGTAGGGTAGGTGGATCCCCGCAATGCGTTGATTGCGCAGTTGCAGGCTCAGGTCCAGACCGTGATAGCTGAGAGGGATCAGACTAGGATTGAGATAGGTTAGCTCAGGGCTAAGAGGGATCAAGCCATACAACAAAGACAAGCCACAGATTTATAGGTAGCCATAGAACTATGCTAGAGAAAGCAGCTAGAGAGCATGAAAGCCTCCTCCTCCCAGGGTACAGTGTCCATTTGGTCTTATAGGGATGCCGTCTGAGAGGCCGTGTACTATCAGAGGCATTATCATGAGGCCATACCCAGAGGAGCACGGGTCCCAGAGTACTCATAGCGGACCATCCATAGACTAGCAAAGGGTCATGGTGATAGGGGCAAGGGCAACATACATGGGGACAAACCTTGATCGAGATGACACTTGTGTCTTATGGGCTTATTTTTTGATAGCCCAATGGGCCTTTTTTTACTGATTGACATACATGTACACAGTGATCCGATTATTCATGTATTATGACAATTATTTGATGATATATATGATATGATGATGATTTTGATGTGATGTGATGTGTACCATTTATTTATGCATGGATGATTTTATTTCTATATGTTGTGCAATGATGTTTATGATGTTATATGATGTATGCATTATGTACATTTGATTATGACTAATAGATCTATATTATGTTGACTTATGATATGCAGATGTATTTATGTGATGTGCAATGATGTTGTCTATATGATGATCTATTTATGTTGATGCAAATGGTGATGTGATGTGTGATATGGAATTTAATATGCAAAATGATATGGATATGATCTATGGTGTATGCGTGAAATGATATGTGAATCCTGCTTATATATGAAATGATTATGGATGGATGTATGCTTTGTATGTAATGAAATTTGTATATTCTTATTTATGATTATAATGATGTGTAATGATTTATGCAATGAATGATTTATGATGCTATTTATGAGATGAAATGGATGATGTAATGTGATGGTCGTGATATGATGCAAATGAGATGTTGATGGGATTGATGATGATAACATTGTTGAGGATGCACAACAATGCAAGGATAGTGTTAAGCAACACAAGGATTGGGAAAGATATCCCCAAGATGATGATGGGTTGATTGGATTCAATTGATTAGGATTTTGAAGCTTGATTTGGAACAAAATTGTTTTGAATGATTTGATGTGACATTTGAAGTGCAACTTAGATGCAACTGATAGTGATTACTTGGATTGATGTTCGATGAAAGATGAAGCCTGATAAGGAACATCTTTTTGTCAAAATATGCCATGGGATAGTGATTTGGAATTTTTCTCACAAGTGCTTTGACCAAGTTTATTTCATGTTTTACAATGTTTGGATCGCCACATAAGTTTGGAGGATATAGATCAATATTTATTCCTGAATCAAGATGTAAATATCTTCCCCCAGTGTCTAGCAATGTATGGAATGTTATGGATGGATGCTCGGATAAGTGTATGGATGGATGGATATGGTAAGCATGCAAAGGATGCCAAGGATTATCTTGCAATAAGATAAGGTGTTCGGATAAAGAAACCTCATTTGGATAGTGCTTCATGGCTCAAATAATGCTGCATAGGATAGGATCTATGAAAATGGCCCATGTCAAGATGTTTACCACAAGCAAGCGTAAAGGTGCACCAAACTTTGTCAAGATCAAGATATCTTGGACTATGTATGCAGATGAATGAAAATGGATTGGATAAATGGTTTATGGATGAATGGATTTATTATGGCAGAGATGGATGGAATGATGGCTTTATTATGGATAGGATGAGATGCTTTCAACTGAACAAGTGCACGTAGATGCTTGATTCTACACATGATTCCTATTTGCCAGGTTTTCATCATGGTACTTTCCCAAAGCGCCACCAATGCGGTTTTCACTAGAGGACAATTTTTTATCTTTATTGTTTTCAATCCTTTTTATGATTTTTTTGGATTTTCATATTATTATTATTATTATTATTTTTGGTTTTTCCAAAAGATTTTAAGCTTATTTTGAACCACCTTTTGGTGTTGATGTAGACACTTCTCTCATAATGTGCCATCGATATCTTTCTTGAAGAAGCTGCTTTGCTAAGATACATGCACTTGAATACAACTTTTGAGATTCCTGATCTGCTTCATTGATACCGGAGTTGACTTTGTCTTTGTGCGAACATCATGATAGAGTGCCTTCTAAATCCTTATGATGAAGGGTTGTTGGCAATACATGGTCAATTTTAGAATTGGATATCATGCATGGAGGTGTGGACAGAGTTTGTTTAGGGATAAGAGATGGATTGGTTGACAGTTTGGAACCTTTGACTCTCCAAACTTGGGAAGATGAGCAATGATGGGTGGATATGAAAGTGTGAAAGGAATTAGGACCAACTACTTGATACACTTTGTACGTCGCTTGAAAAGCCTATTTTTTCTTTTGTGGACATCTTTGATGGATACTTTTCCCTTTTTTATTTTTCCCCATAGTTTCTTTGACTGATGGAGTTTGATAGGGATGATCTTTCTTTATATTCTTTGGTATCCATGTGTATTTTATTTGTTCATTATGCTTCTTAGCTTCTTTTTCATTGATAATGTTCTTCGTACTTTGATTCAAATATTTCTTTCGAAGTTGGTCCCAATTTATGGATGGGGTGATGCATGGAAGAAGATTCATGATGTGACTGGCTGTAGTATTGGTATCAGTTTCATCATAAGGATTCTTCGTGCTCCCTATGTTGACATTTGATTGAGATGAAGTTGCCCCCAGTATGGTGGTAGTAGTGCCTTCATGCTTTGATTATGCTTGTTCCAAGAGATCTTGTTTAGAATGCATTCTCTGATAAATGACCACTACAGATGATGTTATTTCGATTAGATGCTCTGATGACTCTGAAATATCCTGTTCTATTTGACCGGTTTCCTTGAGTGGATAATGTTGGATATCCTCATCCCTAATGTCCTCAGTCTAAATTTGGGATATATCTGATCCTGATGTTGACAACTCAGTTTGACTATAGGAATTGATAACCTACTCTTTTTGTGTAATAATGTCAGGAGTAAAAGAATCTTGTTTTGAATGAAGATCATCTACATGTCCATCCAAAGAAAGCATCTCATGGGTAGATGGAGGAATATGTGTTATGTTGATGTGATCATCATTTGTGACATATTGTATAGATAGGAGACTATCCATTAGATCATTGTAGTGTCCTGGAGATATAAATTCTTGATCTTGAATGATTTCGGAGCTACTTTTGACATGCTTTGGATCAAGTTCTTGACATGGGTCAGTTTCAAAGGATGGATTGCTTATAAAGGGCTCTTGGATGTCGTCATTAGACATGGTAAGTGGTTCAATATCCTCAAGTGTCAAGCTTAGGGTTCCTTCAGTATCTGTAACCATGAGGTTGAAGGATGTCAATATGTCTTGGAAAGGACCATTGCTAGACTTTGGTGAAAGACGTTGATCATGCTTTGGCATAAATTCTTGAGATATGTCCTGTAACTTATAAGGTGATGTAGAGACATTTTCAACATGATCATTGGTCGATGGATCGTAGATTATGTTAGTGGGATCAAATAATTCTAACACTCCTTGAAATAGATCACTAAAAAGTGGCTCTTGATGTATGGTGAGTTGATCATCGGATGGTGTGGAAACATCTTCAAGGTGCTCATCGATGGAGAGATTTTGATCATTGTTTTCAACAATTGTGGTGGAGGGATTTCTAATGTCTTCGACCATAGGGTCAAATGATGTTGAAATTTATTGAATTGGATCATTGTTGGGTATTGTTGGTGGATTTTGATCATGATTGAAAAGTGACTCTTGATGTATGTTGATTTGATCTTCAGATGAGGTGAAAACATCTTTATCGATAGATAGATTTTGATCATTATTTTCAACAATTGTGGTGGGGAGATTGTGGATTCTATTAGTAGTGGTTGAATTTTCATCATTATCCCCAATAGTGATTATCTTTCGATCAATAAAGTCTTGGATGAGATTTTTGAGTTGAATACAACTTTATGTTGTGTGTCCCTTTGTTTTGTGATAATCACAATGGTGCTCCTCATTATACCCTGGTGGTTTAACTAGGGGTTCTTGATAGTTCCCATAGATGGGGAGCTTGATGAGATTTTCTTGTACCAATTGTTGTAGGACTGATTCGATTGGTCTCCCTAGTAGTGTGTATTTATGTTTGTTCCCTTGTGATATTTTCACTTGACCTTGTGGTGATTGATTTTGGAGATGTGATTGGTCTTTGAGATATGGTGATTGATTTTTGAGACATGGTGATTGATCTTCGAGACGTGGGGGTTGGATTTTTTGATGTGGTCGATCTTGATATCTAACTTCTTGACATTGGAGATATTGTCCTTGATGTGGTTGTGGACACAACTCAATGCTTTGATGACATGGTTCAACCAATGGAAGAGTGTATTGACTTTGGAGTGAAGATATCTCTTGGCTCAATAATTCAATTAGTTTGGCATGTGAATCAAGTTTTTCTAGTGAAATTTGATCTTGATCTTGATTTTGAATCCATTGATTTGGCTTTTGTTCAAGCAGATTTTGGATGTACACTTGTGGTGTTTGCATGGGATCATGGGAAAATTGATTTTGGACAATGTTCTGACTTGGGATGATGTTCAGATTTAGCATTATGGGTTGAAATTGAACATTGTTGATGTTGGGAATCATATTTCCTTGATTTAGGTAGCTTTGATTTTGCATGGTGTTACCTTGACTTGGATCAATGCATGGAGTCGTTATCATCATGTTTGGACTTTGAACAAAATTTGTGTGATTGAAAAACATATCTATCCCAAAGTTTTCCAAGTTTAGATTCAAAATGTTCATGTTTGGTAAAGTTGTACTTGGTACATTCACATTTGGCATATAGGGATTTGATGGGATGATGTTGTTCATTTGAGGGCTCATGCATTGATTGTTTGGTGGATAGACTTGTAATTTTGGACTTCGATTTAAATCTACCATCGGAAAATGTATTCCAAGATTTAGATTGGGCATACTCACATTTGTACTTTTGATGTTTGTAGGAGAGAATGATCCCTTGTATGGATTGTATAAATGTGAGTGTTGATAATCAATCGACATTGTAAGGCTTTGAAAGTTCAGTTGATTTGGATTACTCATGATGTGTGGATCAATTTTTTATTCCATGTTCTTCTTGTGTTTTGACCTTATTGACCTCTAAGGGATTTAGGACCAATGATGAGATGAAGGATGAAAGGGGTGAATGATATGGGTGTCTAACGTTTAGGAACTTTGGATCAATGCTAGACTTAGGGCTTGATTTTGATTGGTTTGATTGGATTTGGATAATGAACTTGTAAACCCTAAGATGTTAGATGTTATCTTAGGATGAACTTGTTCAAAGGGGTGCTAATTTAACTAGCGGTATGAGAAAGGATGCATTCCCATACTCCTAACTAAACAAGGTGATTTTGATTTTGATGATTTACCCAAGTCTAGAATGATGTTTCCAAAGCTCTAAAGTTTTTTGTGTGACATGAAGTGTTTGATTTGATCCTAAATGAACCTAAGAAGGACTTTTTTACTAGGCCAAGATATGAAGAACATGCCTTTCTCTAAGAGTAATTCAAAATCAAAAGACCAATGTTTGCATGAAAACCATATGACCAAAAGATGCCAAGTACATGTGTGGGATCCAATTGATTCAATCTTTGCTTAATGGATTATTTTTATCACAAACACTTCTTGATTAGGTTTTCAACTGATTATCCAATGTCCTAATTTTCTTTCATCCCACAAAATACATTATGCAGAAATCAAGGAAATCAAGGAAAAGGTTTCCTAATGTTGACCTTAGTAGGAGCAAATTGAGATGAAATCCAAATGCTTAGAGGCCTCTAAGGATAAAATCCCAAGGGAAAGCAATAGCATGTGAATTGTTCAAGGATATTTGCTTCTCCTAAAGGGTTTGAGATTTGATGCTCATGTTGAATGTTGGTTTTCCAATGTTTTCGATCAAAGCACTGTGTTTTCAAACTAACTCACAAGCAATATAACATCCTAGCTCAATTGGTACATTTTTCTTGGTGGGCTTTCCTCATGCCCTTCGTAGTAGAAGAGATGATTTTACATGCAACCAAGGAGAGAGTATAAAGGTATGTTAAGAATGAAGTCTTAACCTCTATACTTTAACCAAGATCAGACATGGCAAGTAACTTCTTGGACTCTAAATTCCAATGCACCACTTTGATAAACTCGTTGGATGGATTGGTTGGTTACTACAAACAAGGGTTTTAGTTTAGACTTTCCATTCGTGGAGATTGACCCATATGGCGAGAGTCCCTTTTCAAATCCATCTCATCAAAGCCAACCGCATGATATTGGCATTTACTCCAATACCCACATTTATATCCCGATTGGAAATACTCTTGGATTTAGAGTGTTACTGGTTGAGTCATTCCCTTGGGTGAGTACTTTTTCCCCAAGGCAGGCCCTCTAAGATAACAAAAGTGAGTAAAGAAAATATTCGTAACTCGATCAATCTTTTTTGGCAACAAAGAGAGAGAATGTACGCAATAATGCTCCACTCACACTCGCACAAGATTTTGTTCAATTTTTAAACCCAAAATGAAGTGTGGAGGTGATTGCTTTATCTCAACCTAAAATCATGAAAAATGTCTTTTGATTCTCAAGATCGCTATAAAGCATGAGAGAAGCGCATACATCCTTTTCCAATGAAGTTAGTTCAAGTAAGCTTTCACAAAACAAAATAGCACATGTTCATTTTAGATCCCCAAAGCAATTATGAATTCTTTTTAAAGCACCAAAAGACGAATGAGAGTTGTTTTGTTCAATTGTTAAACAAAAACAAACTCTAGTAAGTTGTAATCCTAATGTTCATTTTAAGCCTTTGCGAAAAATTGAAAAGATTCTTTTTAAAACCCAAACGAAATTAGTGTTCTAAACAAGAAGAAATGACAATTCCTAGGAGTGTTAAGCAAACACTAAAGTGTTAAAAAACACTTTGATTTGATGAAATTCCATCATTATGCTTCTTTTTTTTCAATTGATCCAACCTACAAGCATGAAAACCAGTCAGATTCTGCAAAATACAAAAGTCAAAAAGTAAAAAATAGAAGATAAATTGATCATATGAAAAAATGCACGTGCTAAAATTAAATTTCAACTTTTTACTCCCTGCCAGTGGTGCAACCCATGACTGCGTCGTAGTTTGATTTCTCAGCGGTGTTGTACAACATCGCTTACTAGTCAGTGTCGCTCTGTGTTTGGACCAGTGAGCTCGATTGTGTCGCCCTTTTGTTCAGCATCATTGTTTAAGATTTAAATTCAAAAGAAAATAGGCGGGATGGCTAAAGCGTCAGAGTTTGAATTTTTAGCGGCACTATATAGTGATGCTGGAGAGTTAGTGGTGCTAAAAAAATGACGTTGGGCTCCCAACATTGGAATTTTTCTATGTATAAATAAAAACGTGGAATTTTGTGAGAAAAGTGATTAAAAATGATATCTATCCCTCCTTCTAGCACCAAATGTATGAGCCCCAATCCTAGTACCTACAAAACAATGAGAACAAACACATTAAATTAGAGATTACAAGCAAGAACAAGGACTCCCCATGAAATCCATTCAACAAAACTCAAATTAGGAAAAAAAAATGAAAAACACAATGAAATAACAAAATAAAGATTGAATCCTAATTAAGCAAGCAAACTCTTGATCCCATGGGGGAATTGGTGCCAATTTGATGTGAAAATTGGCCCTTTCCCAATTCTTAATGATTCAAGCTTGATGTGATGAAGAGATTTGATCCACTTTGTAGATGTTGATGAATGCTCCAATAAGAAAATATGCATAACCTAAGTATGATTCAAAAAATGGATGAAATTTGATAGATATTTGAGCATGGTAACTTTGCATAATTTGTGGATGATAAAATGAGGATATGAGCTCTTTATTTATAGAATGCCAAGATGGATGAATGTCCAAATTTGAGCAATGTGGGACTAACATTCATCCAATGGCAAGATGCCACTTGTCAATCTATGAGTGGATGGAGGATGTGCAAGTTTTGAGGATTTTGCCAATAAATGCGTGTTTTTGAATTTCAAATTTGTTGAAATGACTTGCAAGAGGGAATGGAAAATGTAATAAATGCCACTTGGCTCAAGGCAAAGGACATGTAAGATGGAGTAAATGCCTTGTTGGATGTACATGTCAACTTGGAATTTGAATTCAAACTTGAAGGAATATTCCAAAAGATGTCTTGTTGAGGAAATTAGAGGATTTAATAAATCAATTAAATCTATTTTCATGTGCAAGTGGGAAAAGCTAGAGGATGGGACATGAATTAGAATTAAATTAATCAAGGGTTAATTAATTTCATAGGACGTTATATGATGCGACTTATTTGACTTAGATTTTAGGATTTAGTTAAATCAAATAATGAGAAGAATGTGATGAGAGATTAATTAAATAAAGATTTTGATTTATTTAATTAAAAGAGATGATGTTAGATCAAATTAAATAAGGTTTTAATTTATTTAATTTAATAGATAGAATTTAGAGATTTAATCAAATAAAATTGATTATTTAATTAAATAGGGATAATTAGATCCGATGATTAATTTAATTATCAAGAAGAGGTGACTCAATTAGATAACTGATTTATTTAATTAAGAGAGGAGTATTGATGAATTTAATCAAATAAGGGATTTTGATTAAATGGTTAGACCGAGGGATGATTTAGGATGAAACGATGTTTGTAGTCGGGATCAGATGCACAATGTCAATCGGTATATTTTATGTGTCTACACAATGAACTTATTGGGGCTTTTATAAACCATTTCCAAGTGCACATGACTCTTAAGATGAACTTAGACGATTTGATGAGATGTAAGCAAAAAAATGATGAAAAGGTCACTGACTTCATTTCATGCTACCAATCACTTTACTCCCAAATCGATGCAAAGATTCTCGATCCTCACCTTCAATGGATGCTCATTGAGAACTTGAAAACTAAGATATAATATAAGATTTCCATGATGAAATTATCTTCCTTCATATAGTTGTGTACTACCCTTCGTGATTATCAAAACTCGATTAGTAGTTTTGAAACAAAACCCACCTCTAGCCATCCTAAGAAGTCCGAATTTGCAAACCAAAATAATTATCAACCTTTTAGGAAATAGAATAAAGGATTCCTTCAAATAAACCATTCTCAACTAGCTCAACATGTAGATACCCAAGTGGCTACCATAACGAAGACAACTCCTTTCACATTTGAGGATCCAACTAGAGAATTTACTCCCTTACTTGATACCCTCCATAGTATCATTTCACAACTCTTAGAATAGAAAATGATCACTTTTCCTCCCGTTAAAACTCTAGATCCTATTAAGCCTTTACCTTCAAACTTTAAATCAAATTCTTATTTCCATTATCACCGAAAAAATGGACATGACACAAAACATTGTAAGAATCTTAAACATCTTGTACAAGACCTCATTGATTTTGGTCAACTTCAAATTGGAGGTGTTAATGATCAAGGAAATAATTTCATTTCCCCTCCTAACCAAAACTTGAAAATCTTTAACAACCCTATGCCTAATCATAACATCTCATTTGTCAAATCTAGTGAAACTAAGAAGAATGATGTGATGAATGTCGACATGGATGATGACAAGATAGATACTATTGAACAAGATCCTATGAATATTGATGAACAAGATCCTATGGATGATATGGTTGGATTGATCAAAATTCTACCTCGTAAGGGCTGAAATAAAAAGCCTCTTGACATTTCTTTCTCTTCTAAAGATATAAGTAGAAATGCACCTAATGGTCCTCTTTACATAGCCGGTTGAATCAATGACAAGCCCACTAATGGGATATTAATTGATCTCATCCATGGAGAGAATGTGATCACCAAATAATTCTTACTTGTTCATGAACTCTATCAAGAAACATATGATAAATTAAAAGCATGGATAAAAATGCATAATGGTTTTGCTTGCCCTACGATGGGATCAATCACCCTTCCTTTAATAATCATATTGAAACAATTAGATGTCTCATTCTCCATCATCTCAATGTCAGACCAATTCCATGTGAAGCTTGGTTATCCATGGCTACACTCCATGGAAGCTATCCCGTTGGTCATGCATAAATGCTTAGAGTTTCCCTTTGATAATGAAATATTTACTATGCACCATAGTGGCTTTAATCATCTGTCTTCCTGTGGGAAATTTTCATTGGATTTATTTTGGCCTAAGCCTATGGAACCTATTAAACCTCATGAGGAATTATTTTCCAAATCCTATCAAAAGTTCAAGGTGAAATTCATAGCAAAGCTATCTATTAAAGAAAATCAACATCCAAACATGGTTGAAGCAATACACGATGAGCCTCCCTCTTTGCTACAACATAAAGATCCTATACTGCAATAGGAGATAAATCATTCTTTAGACATTATCATGACCTCCCATTGTGATTAACTTGGATGACGATGATGAGGTTGCTAAAATTGATGAAGAGGTGCATAATGAATTGAATACATTGTTTTCCTTTTCTATGAGCTTAAATGATAATTCTCCTAGGAAGAGTGTTGAACTTAGAAATGACCCTAGTTTGGCACTTGCTATTGTCACTTTGGCTAGTTTTCTACCTTTCATATATGATGAATACGATTGGGATGCAAAAGACATGATATAGGTTGAGTCGCATGTGCTTTACTAGTCTTTTTGCATTATTTTCTTTTTCATGTTGCGTGATTGCATGTGCATAATGTGAACCCCCATATTATTATGTTTGATATTCCTCTCTCTTTGTGACATTCCTTTATTTGTATCTACATTCTTCTATATGTTGTAAACCTTTATATTTTTCATTTGTATTGTGTTTTCCTTTTGGGGATGACACAAGGTGTCGAGACTTTTAGGTCTCTTTCATGTTGACACAAAATATTTTCCTTTATCTTTTTCATTTGTCCTGTGTTTTCCTTTTGTGGATGATGCAAGGCATCGAGACATTTAGGTCTTTTCCATGTTGACCCGAAAGGTTTTTCTTTGTTTACGCTCTCTTTGTGTCATTCTTCTTGTTCCATGAGTATTTGGGGAATGATGATAGTTTCAAGCTCTCTAAAACCATTGTAGCAAAGACATACTGACCCTGAATCTATGGATCACTAATGTGTTTGGAGTTTCATTTTGGGGGAAACCCATCCTTCTCATGATGTAGCTTTATTTGGAAATATATGACTTGGCATAGGGATTTATGAATAAGCTCTCATGTCCTCTTTATTGTTAGCATTTATCATTTGCTACTTTAAATTAATTTCTCATAGCATGGTGTTTAACAATTTCTTTAAAGTGGGGGCATACATTGGTATTATTATTTCATTGTGTAGTCGTCTTACTTCATGTGATTCATATTTCTCTTTTTGGTGACATTGGGTGTGATGTCCTTCAAGAGCGTGATCTCTCTTAGTATATTATGTTCCTCTTAGTGGCTTGATGCGACACATTGCATACTCTAAGTTGTGAATCTTCTATTCTTCAATTAGTCCTCTCTTGGAGACATTAGACATAATGTTCCCTAAGTTAAGACCTTACATGAACTAAGTGAAACTCCTTTGAACATTTGTTACACTATTTTTTCATTTACAATTTTGGTTATATGGCCACCTTTCATAACACAATTTTCTTTCTTGTGGACCCATCTTGTTTGTTCATGTGTTTCAAGCATACGAAGCTTTGCTTGCCTCATGAAGCTCAAAGTTCATTGTTGTGTGGTGCCTTATCAAAGTTATCAGGTGGTAAAACTTTGATATAGTTGTACACATGGGAGCTAAACTTAGGAATGAATTTCCCATAACCACTTGCTTGTCTATATGAGCGCATATCGGTCATGTGTGTATGTGTCTCATTGGGGGCTCACTTAGTGGACAACCTGAGGTTCCACTAGCCCTTGTGAGAATGTGTTGGTTTGCATAGTGGAAATCATGATCCACTTATAAAATTTCTTGGACAAACAACCTAGATTTGATCTACAATGTGTGGGACAAAAGGTCGAAGCTTGATCCACCCCTTTTATTTTTGTCTTTAGCAGTGTATGCTTGTGCCTTTTTGGTGCTCCTTATATAATCTTCATGTGTGTGTGTTTGTGCCTATGTTATTTTTCCATAGGATCTTGATCCTGGGGGTTTTATCGCCCCTCTTGATCATTTTCATCCTATCTTGCTAGCATTGGTACACTTGAACCCCTCTTGATGTGAGTTTGTCTACTTTAGTGTGAGCTTGAAGCAAGTTCCTCCTCTCACTAAAGTGGGGGCTAAATGTAGTGTAGAAAAATGTATCCCTTTACATCTTCACACTTGTTTGGGCCCTCCCTACTAAAATTGGGCTTCTTTATGCCTTAATTGGCCTTATTTTGCTTCCACAAGCCTTATTTAATGCATCTTTCTGAGGATAATCCCAACATATATCAATTGAATAATCAAAATTTAATGATTTTGGATTGTATGGCCCATATTTAGTGATTTGGGACTCATATGCCACCTTGGGCATGTGGGTCCCACCTAAGTTTTAGGGCCTAGATCTACATTTCACATAAAACTAAGAATTTCTTGAAAAATTTATCCCAAGCTTAGCCTAATGGGACTCATATGCCACAATTGGAATATGAGTGCTGCTTAGAGTAGAACTAATTTAAATTCAAATTCTTGGTGGGATTTTATTCTCATAGGTCTGATGTTGGCTTGTAGTGTTGTAATTTTGAGAAATTTGGCATAAACAAGTATAAATACAAGGTTCTTTCACTCATTTTCTCCTAGAAAGTTGACAAGTCATTTAGTACTTTTTGAGATCAAGAATTCTAGCATTCGAGAACATTCAAGAGTGATTATCAAAAAATTTGGAGCATTATTCAAGTATCAAGCATCATGCCAAAGTCATCATGCATCATGTTTGTTTTTGAGCTAATATTTTTGATGTAGGGTTTTATGATTCAAGCAAGAATTCAAGTCAAGATCCATATCATTCAAGCAAGAGTCAAGATCCACATTCATGTTAGCCATTACTTACAAGATTGTAGCCTTTTGTTCAAGGGTTTGGTGAGTTGCAACATTTCATATTTGTTCATTCATTATCCCTCCCTTCTATTTGATTTCATTTTAAGGTTTGATTACCAAAATAGGATTTGACCAAGGAAAACCCCTATCCACTAAAAAAACAACATTTTTCCCTCTCTTTGATGTGTGATTTTCATATTTAGGTTGAAGATCCATTGAGGAGAAAAAATGGATAAAATTTGGCAAGGTTGTAAGGTTGTCAAAGTTGTCGTCCACATTGCAAGATCACAAAAAATCACCTATAGGTTGTAATTCAATGTTTCAAAACCAAATATTTGATAGGAGGGAAGCTACAGGATAGCATTAGAGGACATCAGAGTTTTAGATCAACCCTGATACTAGGATTAAATCACCACTTGTGGCATATGAGTCCCAGTATACCTATTTTCAAGTATTTTTTGTAGGTCTTGGTTTGGGAGTTCCAAATTTTGATTTCGGCTTGAAACCCTAAATTGGGACTAAATCGCCCCTATTAGCGTATGAGTCCCAATGTGCTTCAAATTCAACATTTCTAGAATTTCAAACCTTAATTCAAGCTTCTTCAATTTCCAGGTGCACATCTGTACTTTCTTAGTCTATTATTCTAATTTTTTAGTTTCATAATTTAGGTCATATAGTTAGGTTTTGCATATCATTTACATTCCTAGTCTTTCCAAGATCTTTCTTGGTGGTGAACCCCCTTTTAGTCTTTAATCACACCCTAGGACACCTTATTGCAGATCTCTTTCCCTCATTCTATCCCTTGATTGAGACCTCTAAGGTTTCCTTGAGTGAAACTTGTAGGAAATTGGTTGTTCTATCTCCCTAAACATAGAGCAACAATTTTCTAGGTTTCACACATCTATTATCATTTTTATCATCTTGTCTAAGGCTATTCGTGGAGGTGGAAACACCAATATGGGGGTTTGACTGAGGAAAACTCCTAAATAGCCACCCCCATCATCCCTCTTTGGTCTTATGTGTAGGTGTAGGTGTAGGTGGAAGGATCTCTTGAAATGAACTCAAATGCCCTTGGATACTCTCAATGCAATCTTGAACCTTTCCACTTTTTTTTCCCTTCATTATCATTTAATATATTTATTTCAGCTATTTTTAGTTCTATACACGTACAATTTATATCTTAGTATATCTAAAAACTCACATAGAGTATTTATGTGTCTTTCTATGATGTCTCTAGTTTTCTATATGTACGGGACTACAACACGGTTGTACTATAATCTAATAGATGTGTTGTCATCTAACAGCCACACTATCATCCAAGATAGAAAGCTCGTCGAGCTATCTAGAAGACCTTTATTCCCAATTCAATCAATTTTTGATGTCTAAAGGTTCTAAATAATTTATATATTTCATTAAAATTCACACTCCTATCCTAGTTCACTTAAACCATGTCAACTGAGGTAGAGGAAATAAAGTTTTCCCCTTGAGATCTTGTTATCTTGAGGGTGGCAAATTTTCTTCTCTAGAATCCTTAGCCTTAGTATTAATATGGAAACATAAAATGTTAAAAATTCAATAATCTAGCATAAGGTTGATCTAAAATATTATACATAAATCAAAGACTTAATATTTTATTATTTCATTAGTTAGACATAGCTTTAGAGTAGTTTAAGTCTTAGATTGTGATTCATAATTTTTAATTTTAGATTATGTTAGGTGAGTTTCTCAATTTTAATTTAGATTTTTATAATTAATTTCCATTCAGTAGCCTATGTCTCATGGTTAAAATAAATAACTTTTGGCATAGATGTAATATTAATTTATTGGTAGGTTGATTATAAATTTAATTATATAAAATTTAAATTATATTAAAAAATTAAAGGCTTATAGTTGTAGAAATAATTTTGAAACACCATTTTCTATATGGTAGGTTCATTTAAAATTTCTAAAGAAAAATGTTAGCAATATATAATATAAATTAGAGTGTAAATAGAAAATATTAATATCTTCAACTTAAAATTTTTAAATTTAATAAGGAAAATATACGATTTTATTCACTAAATTTGGATCTATCATCGAAGTAAATTATGAATTTTCTTTTAAGTTTCTATTAGAGGAATATATGTAGTAAACTAATTTACTCCACCTCAACTTTAAGAGTTCCCTTTTCAAATAAAGAATAAATTTGTATAAGTATCCTTCATAAATCTAATGCGGATTATGAATAATATAAAAGGTAAATAAAAAATAGTAATTTTGTTAATATCTTAATTTTCTAAAGCTAAATGTTGTTACTATTATAATAATAGTATATTTTTCATTCAATTGAAATTTTATTTTAATTTATTTTATTTTTTGATATTGACAACATAGATGAGTTGAACATGTCCATGGATATTTTCCTATTGCATTGTCCCATATTTTCTTACTATAACACTCATCAAATCAATTATGCTTTACTCAAACATAAATTGCACTTTACCCCGTCTGAATCCCCCTCAACTAGAACCTTTAAGTATTTAGTAGTCGAATAATGAAGCACATATAATAGAAAAAAATAGGTATTCTCATCACTAATATTCCTTAGATTTTGGACAATGTAAGAATAGATTTGACATCATATAGTAAGTCAAACATTAGAACATAATCTATAGTTTGTGATAGTCCTGAATCTAGAAAAGAACAATCTTCAATATAATAAAAGAATATGAAAAATATAAATTTTATCCTATTTATTTAAAAAATATCAAAATTCTAGATAGTAAGAAAACAAAAAACATACAAAAATGTCAATATAGAAAGTAAATCTTAAAAAGAAGCAAAATTTCTTAGTAAGTAGATACAAAATATTTAGGAGAAAAATTGTATTAGCTCAACATGTCCAATTGACATTGAGACATTCAAAATAATATTTTTAATAAAATATTTAAAATTAATAATCTCTTAATACACATAAATAAAAACACGAAATATACTTAACACAATACATACCCAAGTGTGAAAGTTGCAGTAGACTTCTCTAATAGTCAAAATAAGTATTATATTAGACTTATCTAACTATCAAATAATTAGGAATCAGTCTCACTCATTTTACTGAAAATATTTAAATAAATCAAAAAATAATTTATGAACTCAATCTCATTAATTTTAAATTTATTTATCACACAAACAATTGATTTTTTTTTAAGAAATGACAATACATGTATAATCATGAATTACACTAAGACTAGTGCATAGATGTCTTGTTCCACTTAATAAAGCTACACATGATCTATCAAATAATCAAATAAAAATAATAGTTGATTCAAATTTTGCACCATAGAACACAACAATGGTAGTCTTTTTATCCTTGTTAATTATATTAATTATAGTATTCTTCATCCATCATATTATATCTTTACAAAAATTAGAATTTTTGTGAAGAAAATTAAATCAATCTTTTTTGCTATCCTAAAAGGACTACATCAAATTACTATCTATTGTACCTTCTCATTACATAAATTCATGTATTTCTTCCATTCACACTCTAGAAATTGACATTATATGCAATATGACAAAAATCATATCATGGGTCTTATATAGCACATATTTATAAAAAGACAATATATATTCTCTTCCATGTACAAATTTAAATATTTTGATTTCTCTCTATTTTGAACTTCATGATTGAAAAACATTTTAGATTATTTTTTTATTCTTTATGATTTTGTAAAATTGTCTATATAATTGTCCTATTTATAATACACATCTATTAATCCACTTACATATACACCACAATTAAACACAATTAAATTTTTAAATGCATGTAATAAGAAACACTCTCAAAATATTATTCACAAACATTTGAAAAAGTGTCATCGTGCAATCATATAAATTGTTCTTTGACTATAATTTGTAGCCACCACTATCTCAATATGAACTTTATGAACTTAATACAATAGATCTCTCGTTGAAATCTTATAGAAAAATCTAGAGATTTTAAAGATAAATTTTTTTTGTACGTCAGTTTTTATGTTTGTCGTACCCCCATGAAAGCTTAAAAGGAAAGCTTTGATTTTAGTAGTATCACAGGCGCTGATCTAGAATAGCTTGACTTTGGTGAAGATACTGCATGAGTATGTCTTGTCTTTTATCATAAAAGACGATACATATTCAAAAAAAAAAAATCTTATCATGGCTCTCATATAGCACATTAGCCGTGTCCAAGAGTATTGGAGATTTTAAAAAGGGACGTGTGAGACCTGCGAATTTACTAGAATTACTGTGTTGAATAGGAATTAAAACAGAGAGAATTAGCATGTTCCAATAGTTGTTATAGCATTTGTTGATTAATGCTCAATACTTTTAACAACACGAACAAACAGTAGAGTTGACTTGGGCAGTGGGTTTGCTCCCCATTGGTCTCGAGTTTGACTTCGCTCCCAGGTTTAAGAGGTGGGACTTCTTGTGGGCGGGGGATCTCACCCACAGGGGACTAGTCTCGCCCTAGCTTGCCTCAGTTACCCAAGGTAAGGGGTGTTGGGCTGCTGGGGTTGGGTCGTGGGGACACCCCTGTAGCATTAAAAAAAAAGAAAGTTGGTGTTATTATGAATATTAATAATTGAATGAAATGTATTCCTTAGATCTAAAAAGCAATAAATCTTGTGGTGTCACATCATTACACCAATAAAACATGACTTAACACACAATTATCTATTTAATTTTTTTTTAAGATCATTTTGAACATTTCAACAAAAACTATATCAATGTGACATCATTAATATTTAATGATGTTAACCTGAAAAAAATTGTCAAATAAACTGCTGTAGAAGAATAAGACTGATTTGGAATTACTACCTAAAATTTTGGGAAACGGAAAATTAAAGTGCTAAGCTAGGTAGCAGGTACTTTCCCCTAATTTACTAAAAGTATGTGGGAACCACGTTGAATAAGAGCAATGAATGTATGTTACTTTAGTCGGCATAACCAGACAAACAAACGTACGACTCAATTGTAAGCCAATGTCGTGATTAAAGAATGGTGTGACTTGTGAAGGAAACCGCTAAATACTCCTCACCGACATTACTGATATTTTGTTGGATAATGTCTATCTAGCATTCTAAATGCATATTTGTTGGATAATGTCTATTTAGCATTCTAAATGCATATTTGTTTTTATTTCAATTTTGAATTTGAATTAATTAATAAATATAGTCAAATGTGTCAAAATATTGGATAAATAATACTGGAAGATTTGTTCATGTTTATGAATGTGATTGCTCAAATATGTAATCTATAAGTGTGATTGATTGATGAGAGCTTCTCAAGATTATTCAAAAGATTTATAGATTATTAAATTTGTGAAAGGAAAGGTAGATTTATGAGTTTTCAATAAATAAATAAATGGTTAAGAATATTTCACTTGATTTAGAAGCTTATGTTTTATTTATTTATTTTCATTTAAAATTGATTTGATTTGGTCTTAAAATTCTTTGCATGGCTTTTTTTTAGTTATTCTATTTGATTTAGAAATATGTAAGCATAAATCAAGGAATTACGATTTGCATGAGTGATAGAGATTAATTTTTGACAATGATTTAATTATGAAACAATAAGAAGACAATTAATTAATTACAACATGTTAATTAATTAATCCTATTTTAACTTTCCCACATCGCTTCATAATTAATTAGTTTGTTCATCATTATTAATTAATTACTCATTTTCTAATTAAATTCATGCACACATAAGTAGTTATTTATATTAATGGTTCTCTCATAATTAAAAATATTAATTAATTGTGAAGTGATGTTTCACTAGGATAAAATTAGATTAATTAATTAATTGGCATGAATTTAATTAAGAATTAGTTGAATGATAATTAACTAGTGCAGATATCTTAAATACATCTCTCTAAAAAACGTGGAGAGAAGAGAATATTAAATAATAAAATAAATCTTTAGTAAATACAACTCTTCAAATAAAATAAAGTAAAATAATTTTTAAAATAATCATAAAGTAAAATAAAAGAATTCTTAAATAAATATAGTAGGTTTGTTGTTTCTGGATTAAACTACATTTTTTTTTTTGGATCAACGTTTCAGATCACACTCTGTGATCTGAAATGTTGATCTAAAAACAAATACACTGTAATTTAATCAAGAAGCAACAGACTTACATATATGAATTGTGGAAATCTAATGTCTTTGATCTAAATTTAATAATTTGAAATTGATGTCTCTTAGACATATAATTTTTAAATAGTTCTAAATTAAAATAAAAAATTCTTAAATAAATATAATAATTTAAGATTGACGCCTCTAATTTTTTTTTAGATAGATTTATTTTGGATATAATTATATAATAGTATATATGAGCAATTTTATTTACTTAAGAGTTATTTTTACTGTAAAATTAAAGAGCTATTGTTATTTATTTAAGAGTCATTTTATTTTTCTTTATAAATATTTATTCGTATTTATTAAGAGATTTTATTTTATTTATGTAAGAATTATTTTATAGTTTTAGTTTTTTTAATATATGTTGGTTCTTTATTAATTTTTTTTAACACATTCATTCCATTATAATCCTCAATGTAATTAGTTAATGAAATGTGATAGGATACATGTGATCAATTAATGAATACGTACAAATAATTAATTGATATGATGATGTTTAGCTAGAATGAAATAATGTATAAGATTAATAATAGAAGATGATAGAATTAGGGTGAAAAAATCTAGATGTCTAGATATGTTGCTTTGTGTATATGTTATAAATATATTATCTTAACATTCATTTTATTTTATTTTTTCGTTAGTCAATGATCACCTTAAATTTATTAGTTACATGTCACTTTTATCACAACACTTCAAGTAGACATGTATCCCATTCCCTATTACTAACATTTTCCTAGTTGAGACTACATGTGTGGTGTGGCTACTCCTTGGGTTGCATAACACTATTTAGTCCACATATTTTGTATTTTAAATATTTTCCTTCTAAGATAACTTTTATAGAATATGATCATATGTGATCCCATTAGTACACATGGAAAAAGTCTCATGTTGAACATTTAAGAAAAATACAATTTAAATATATATTCTAGGTTAGTAGAAACATCTTTAAGCATTTATATTAATTTTTATTATCAAGGATAGACACAAAGAACGTTCAATAATAGTTGTGTGTCTTAGTTGATCAGTGTCTCACTTATGTCAATTATCAACTAGCACATTGTTAGTCTATGTCTATGTGAATTAGTCTAGGACTAAATCATGCTGTGGTCCTATCTTCAATATAAAAACTATTAGAACACAAATTTATCATAATTTTTTGAACTCAATTCTAGATTTAAATCTCAAATAATATTTGTCTCATAAGACATTAGTTAGTCAATGAGATTAAATGTTGGAATTATTATAAACACATTATTCCCTCTCTAGAATTTACACTTCTTATCTCAAATAATATTTATGTCATTAACACATTAGTTATTCAATGAGATTAATTGTTGAAATTCATATAAACATGTTATTTCCTCTCTAGAATTTACATTTCTCAATTCTAAGTTATATAATACCAACATTTATTTTTCAATTCTAATTATTTTATTTCCAATCCTTCATTTAGTTTATTGTTAATAATAATAATTAGACCTAAATTACATTAGTGGAAGAAGAATTTTATTCCTTACATTTCTTTAAAGGATAATAATTATAATACACAATTTGATTGGAATAAGTGTTAATGTTATTTGAATATTTAATTATTTTAAGATGCACAACAAACTATACTTATAGATCAAAAGGAGGAAGTACATAATCTATAAGAAACTTATATTATTTCTCTAATCATAGTATATTGATTTATGAGTTATACAACATGCATTATTACATGTGTTTAATCAAAGGTTCACGAATATAACATTATAAATAAATTCATTAATGAGAAAATTGAAAATTAACATCAACATAAAAATAATATGTTAACATAAACACTTACATTTATAATTTTAAGCCTAATTTTTTCATAATAGTAGACTTTGGTTATGATATGATCATTAAAAAATTAAAATTATAATAATATTAATTTGAATATTAAAAAAACATAAATACCTTCAACAAATATAACTTAGACCCACCAAGTAATGTTTCCATCCCTTTAACTTAATTTATAGAATTCACACCTTCCATTACAAGTCACAAAGGGAAATATTCAATTGAATTTACAACCTACAAAATTCACACAATTAATGAATATTATTATGTAAAGGCCATCCATATATTAGGTTCAAGCAACACCGAGGGAAAAAACCCACTCATTTTAGAAAAAAGATTTAGAAATTTTCTTTCACTTATGCAGATTCCATGTGACACTTTAAGAACCATATAATTCCTCTATTGATAAAATTAACATATGTGAGGACTTGGTTTGACACTTTTGGTCCAAATTTATAATAAAACCAATATTATTTATAATAAAACCAATATTTTTTTAATTGTTCTTGAAATTTTTCTCTTTCCAATTTTATGTAATAGTACATAAAGAGAAATTGTAATTGCATACAAATTCATTCAAGGCTATCATATTAATATGAGGTTTGATAATTAATTGTTAATTATATTTTAAGTTTTAAAATGATTTCAATCTTTTCTTTTTATATATTTATGGGTACATATTTTATATATTTTTTTTTGTTTTTCAAAAATATTTGTAGTCATTTATGTAAGAGCATTTAGGTTTATCGGTAATCTTGCACTATCAAAAAGTTACAAATTATATTTTCATTTTTTTGATATGTTTGTTGTTTGCGGCTTCATGAAAACTCACTCTTCAAAAAATTCTACAAAAAGTGTATTATGCTTCAAATGATCATTAGTTTCAAATAGTTATGTTACAAAATATCTATTAATTGATCTAGATCCTTTTCTAAACTATTACAAAACCATTTTCTATGTCTATTTGCTACTTCAAAAAGATTACAGAAAAAATACATGAAATTTGCTATAAAAATATTATTTGTATTTAAATATTAGATCTTAACGACTAGTAATGATAAGAAATATAAAGATTTTGCTATAAATATTAATATTATAGAAGATAATTGATTATTACTATTACATTATGCAATGCAATTGAATAAAAATGATATATGTTTAAAAGATCTACCAATGTTTGATTCCTAAACTAAAATGTTGTTGCCCTTTCTATCTTTGGGTCTGATTGTTCAAAGCAACTATTATTGCTTTTATCAATATAGCTGATTTAAAAAAGATTATTCTTGTTATTTCAGATTTAACAGGTGGTAGTTGATTTTTGAGCCAAGCCTTTTCTATTCTTGAGGCACTACTTCTATCTCTATTCGTGACTATTCATCACCTTCTCCTTGTGGTGATGGTTTTTCCATTTTCTTGAGGTGTTATTTCTGCCATAGATGCTTTTATTGTTGCACATGGTGATCACTAATCCTTGGACAGTGTGATTATTCTTTTGTAGCTACTTTTTCAATTGATCTTCCCTTATCCCTTAGCCTTCTAGTAGGCTGCATAAAAATATTCTACTTGGCCATTCTTCTTATTGAGGTGGACCATGTGACTGTTTATTCACTTTTGGGGGGTGACAGGGAATGTGATGGATCTCTTTTGCCATGAGCTACTTTTTTGAACAATAGTTACCATTTGGCAGGCTATGCTACTATTCATTTCTTTACATGGCGATAGGAGATGAAAAGCTTATTATTTTAGTATCATTGATACATAATGATTCTTCTTAGATATTTGAAAGTAGGCTAGAGATGACTAGAGAAAAGTGACCATTTACTTGAGAAGTGAAGATCTCCGGCTCAAGATAAGAGAGATTGAAGCTCTATTTCTCAGAGTTAAGAAGACTGTAACCAATGTGAATAGGGAGATTATAATGAGAGGGAGGTGGCTATGCTAAATTCTCACATTATAGGAAGTGGATTTGTGTGTATTGAGGGTGAAGGTTGTAGTGATCGGCTATTCTTAAGTGGGTTCTCAACCTTAACTATACTAGGTACATTATCTACAGTCACATAATTATAAAAATATATCTTTTTTTTTTATCAATATCATTCACATCAAGGACTTTTTATTTTGTTTATCTAAAGATGTTGATGTAGGCACTTTTGAATGTCTTAATTTTTGATCCGAGAGTTTGATTGGACTGAAATTTTACATGGAAACATGTTTCGAAGGGTTGATTGTGATGCCAACTAAATCTATTCGTTTGAAACTTGATTCTCAACACATTTCAAATCCATTTTAAGTCATCAAAGACCTCAAATTGAGGTCTTAAAGATTTTACTACACTTTTCCAAGATTATATTTTTAATTAGTTTAAATTTATTCATGCTTTTAGATTAAAGAGTTGACAATTAGTCATACTTTTGTTAACTTTTGAAATGATGAAAAATATGTGTGTCCCTAGGGTTTCCCAAAATGGAAAAGGGGATCCAAAGAGGGAAAAGGGGTCCTACTTTTCTCAATTCATTAGGAAGTGAGATCCACACCAAGAATCGACTTACAACCCTTAGGTGAGTCAACCCAAGATGTGAATCTACAAGTTTCCCTTTTTTTGCTAGGCCAGGGGTCTAGGTCAAATAACACTTTGGGGAGAAAGATTAAAAATAGAAAAAAAGTTTCAAATTTAGATCTACAAAGTGCATTTAGGAGATTTAACATAAAACAAAAGGAATTAGTAAACTTTCTAGAGAATTTGAAGGTAATAAATTTTGTGCACCTGTCAAAACTTTTTTTTGGAACCCTAATAGGGACTCATTCTCCCTATGGCGAATGGGTCTTGGTAGGCTATTATGGAAAAATCTGAATCTGAATTTGAAGCTCAAGACCTCCAATTCCCTCTTGTAACTTAAAATCCTCGCTTCCAATCTAGATCTGCCAAAAATATGCAAAACAAATTTGATGTTTGTTGGTGGATAGGGGTTTGCCTCAGTCAAACACCAAGTTTGGTAATTAAACCTTGATGATGAATAGAAATATGAAACATGAAAAGTGTGTGTGATCCTAACCTTAAGTGTGTCTTAAGATTAATATTTCTAATAATGCAAAGAAACCCTACTCAAGTGTGTTAGAATAGGATCCTAAATGAACATGAACAATGCATAATACCTACTTTAGGAGATCTCAAATCCCCTTAATAAGTCATAAATCTGAATATACCTCTCTTTAGGTTAAAAGTAGAATGATCATAGAAGATGTAATCACTTAGGAAACAAGTCATTAGGTTAGGTTGAATCTCATAGTGCTTCTCCCAAAACCTAGAATCCATCATGATTCTCCAAGGGCATCTATCACCAAATTTTCTTCAATAATGCTTGATCTTTGATGACAAAATGAACTTAAAGACTTGCAAAAAACAATAAAATGTTGCTCTAAGTCTTCACTCTTATTTTCTCCTTGCTTTGAATATGAATACTTGATCTCATAAACTTGCTATTAGGACTCGAACACTTGAAATCTAGGTAAAAATAAGTGAAATAACCTTGTATTAATACATATCTTAAGATTAATTCCCAAAATTCAAATATCATAAGCCAACATTGAATTATGGATTTGAAATCATTAAAATACCACCAAAAAAATATTTTAAAGTGGGTCCTAGGTCTAAGTGAGGACCCATTCACCATAGGGTGTGTAAGAGAGGGGGACCACCATGTTCAAGACCCCAAGTCACGGAGGGCCAAGACAAGAGAGGATGCCCTAACTTACCTTAGCTAAGTGTATTGCAAGGGAATGTGAGGCAAGAATAACAAGGACCATGAGGCCTCTCATTTATTCTACAGACCCGAAACACAATAAGAGGCTAGGCAAGCCAGTTTCTAGGTCTAACACTACGTCTCAAAAAGCTCTTTGTTCAAGGAGAGAAGCACGGTCTCTGGACATCAGCGTGGTGCGCTAGCATCTTAAAAGTGCACTGTCATCCATATGGCTAGACAACAGTGAGGACGAGGTCAAACAAAAAAAACTAGCTAACAGTGCAATAGACTAACTAAAGGGCTAGAATGATGTGATTAAATAAATAAAATACTCTATAGAGAAAATATGCAAGAGTGAAGAGAATAAGGAGGATCTCACCAAGGAATTTGTTTGCTAGCTGACCCCTCAAAGAGAACGTACTCCTATGTACACAACAAGAAAGAGAAAATGTTGGGTGGTTGTATAGGGGCCTACCTCAGTCATACCCCCGTTTAGGTGTTTCCACCTCCACAGACAACCAAAGAAATGAGATAAAGGAAATAAAGTAGTAAAGAGAATAGAAGCACTACAAAACAATGTTATGCTACTCAACCAAGTGATAGAGGAGAGGAGAGGGAAGCTTACCACCTCCACCAAGAGAACTCAAGGTTGCTTGGGGGAGAAAATGAGAGTAATCGAGCCATTGTTGCAATGGTGTGATCCCAAACTTGCTCTACCAAAGTGATGGAGTGTTGCTTCAAGGATGCAATGGAATACTTGAATGCTTGGAGTGAGTGAAAGTGAGTGTTTGAGAGCTTGAAAGTGGATGTGATAGTGCAAGAATGGATGCTTGATGTGGTGAAGAGTTGAATTGAATATTGAAGGGATGAATTTGAAGAAAGGATGGAGAAAAATGACCATATTTGGGTGGGTCGGCCGAAGGGGGCATTACAACTTCACATCCAATGAGAAGAGTAACACCTCTACAGGTTCAATTGTAGGAATCTGCAAGGGATGTAAGCGTGCCACGTGGATGTCTGTGCACCCCGCGGGTGTCCCCGATAGAAATGCCTCCACTGATGCTCAAAATAGGTGCCAGGTGGGATGCACACATCGGGTTTAGGTGGAATTAAGCCTCCAATCTTGGTTTTCTAAGGTGGGTAAAGGAAAAAAGAGGATTTGCACATGGGGTGCAAATTCACTCTTATACATTTTTCCCCCACTTTAGCGAGCACAAATACTAATGAGTGCTCGATAAAGTAGATCAAGGAAGAGTGTAGGGTTAGAAACATATACTTGAACTATCGAGGAAGCAATACTCAGTCTGGTGTACTTGAAGGTGCAAGAAAAGTGAGGGACTCCATAGTTGCTTGGAGCTATGAAGTTGGAAAAACAAAGCATCTTATAGGCCCACAAACCTACAAGGAGGAAACCCCCAAGATCTCTCACATGAAGGAAGCCATGTAAAGTGAGCGCCTTATAGGACCACAAACCTGCAAGGAAGGTATCCCCCAAAAAATCTAGCACATGAAGGAAATCCCAAGGAAGCGGACTTCGCAGAGTCAAGAAGCAGCTGCATAGGCAAGTAGGCGGACAGTCACGTAAAACATCGATGATTTGGAAGTCTTTCAAAGAGGTCCCTCGGGAACCATTCAAAAGGAGAGGGGTCCACTCAAGGGACGCATTGTTTGAAAGGTAAGGTCTAGTCAGGCTTCCCCTAAGCTAGATGTGAAGATATGAAACAAGCCTAGTCAGGCTGCCCCTAAGCTAGACGTGAAGAGGGGAATGAAATAAGTCTAGTTGGGCTACCCCTAGGCTAGACGTGAAGAAAAAGGGGTCCACTCAAGGGACACATAGTTTGAAAGCAGATATTCTTCTCTTCTCAAAGTGATCCATCATCAACAAATCCTTTGAAAATATGTTCACTTCATCAAGGAATTCGAAAGGAAGAACATTCCCCCATGCATAGGGAAGGTCTTCAAGTCCTCTCTTTATGAACCCATGATGAAGAAAGCACATCCCATTAGGGTTCCAAGTTGAGAATGCGATTCCAAAGAAAATTTTGTGGAGATTTCGTGAAAGGATTCGTTAGCAACAAATGAATTTTTTGAAAATTGAATGTTAAAGAGAGGGCATTGTTACACATGAAAGGGACAACTCAAGCAAAGAAGAGAGAAAAATAAAGAGAAAACAAAAGAAAGAGAAAAATATAAACAAAGGGCATAGGGGGATCTGGTTTAGCAGGGTCAGATCTATCTGAGCTCATAATAATAGGTAATCGTGATGCAAGATGAAAGATCATCAGTCCCCAACTAGATTAAGAAGAATGCACAAAAAAAAAGTAAAAATAAAAAATTGCGTCAACATGGAAGGGATGTCTAAATGCTCCCAACAGTTTGCATCATCCCCAATTTACCAAAAATGAAGCACAAACATGGAAGAATGATGATACAAATAGAAGAAGGTTTATGACACAAAAATATGCCTATATCCAAGCACCAACAAGGGTGACGAGGGTCATCCAGGCACACATAGCATGAGCACGAGGGAACACATCACAAACCACACACACACACAAGATCAAGAAAAGGATCTCCTCCTAACATTGATCAGCCAAGAGGTCATCCGCTTCCCAATCTAAGTCCTCATAAGGGGAAGGAGGATGAGCCTACAATGGAAAGATGTTAAGAGGAGGAGCATTTGGTCCTCCCACAACAAGGGCCAAGGAAGAGGGTCCCTCAAGGTCCTCTCCACCGAGCTCTTGTGGAGTCAAGGTCAGTGACTTAGCAAAGATCACCGACAAGGCCGAAACCTCATCCATAAAATTAAACATGCACCCCATAGGGGCACCATGCCTAGCCTTGGTGGATGGGATGGGCTACATTCGAGGTTCACCACTAGGCTTGCCAAATGACTTGGGAGCGGTGGAAAACTTAGGGGAAGCTGGGACTGGTTCCGTCACTAGGATAGAGAAAGTCAACATGGGGCCACCTTGCGAGTGAGGTAGAATTTTCTTATGTCCTTCATTGTTAGAAGGACTACCCTTTATTTCCTATTTCATCAGAGGAGGTGAATTCCCCACGGACAAGGCTAGAGGTGCGAAGGAGGAAGAGGAAAGAACCACAGTGGACACAACCGAGGTATTAACCATGTCCATGGGTTTCAAGAAAGGCTAGATATCTATAATGGACATCAAAAAAGGTGGCTCCACTGAAGGAGCAATGAACACCTATACTTATTTAGGGTTAGGATAATTTTTACTTGCAACAGAAGTTGGGAGCAGTATAGGACTAGATTAGAGAGAAGCAGAAGGAAGGGAGGAAGAAGACACTGTAGGAGGCCTTGAAGTAGGGGCAGTCATTTCTTCCTGCTTTCTTTGTGAGGTGGCTTGCTCAGCCAAGAGGGCCTTTCGTCAATGCTTGCATTCACGCGCAAGGTAGTTTCTATGGATATTGGAGTTAGAGGCCAGAATTTGTGAAGGGACAGAGGGTTCCTCCTCAACCATGGGAATTTCCACCATGACTGTTTCTGGCGGAGGGACAAATTCCTGCATGGGAGCAGGAGGAACAAGCTGAGGAATGACAAGAGGAGTCGACTTGAGAGCCTCGACAGTGGGCCTCTTTCCACTCACCGCCTTAGGAGCAAGAGAAATAAGAGGCCGCAGAGGTTGAGACAACAAGGACTCTCCTCAAGAGACCTTCTTCCTGTCATACTGAATGGGTCTAGGTTCCATTGGAAAAATAGGAAGTTCAAAAGTAGGGCGCTTAGGTTTTCGCCAAGCAGGTACCATAGGATTCTTTTGTAGATGAGGAGAAGAATATGATGGTACCTTAATAGAGAAAGATGAAGCACCAGACTGATCAGCAGAAGAGGAAGAAGGAGGATCATGAGATCACTTCTCTTCTTCCTTCTTTCGTGCCTTAGTAGCATCACTGTCAACCTTTAAGCAGGTCCTATGTGAAATAACATAAGGTGAGGGAGGGTATCTCACTTTCGGCCTTAGACACCCTTTATAATTTTGATATGTTCAGTGCAGAAGGTCCATTCTAGGGGGAAGAGGACTAACGGGCGCAGACCAGGAGTGGTCTAAGGAGTAGCTACCATATGCAACCAGTGGTCTATAGTTGGTGTCATGGATTATATGCATGGAGCCTTCGTGGATAAATTTTAGACATTTATGCATGACGAAGGGTACCGTGTTCATTGCCACCAATCAAGGGATACCCAACTTTACCCTAAAGAGTTCAAACCCAGGGATGATATCAAATAGGAGTTTCAAGGACTTAAGTCCAACTAAGACCAACAAGAAAATACTACCCAAAGGGAGTATGGGAAGCCCGTCATGTGTACGTATGGTGCTCATAGGAGCATCGTACCCATCCTTGTGTAAGAATTTTATTAACATAATATCCTTTGTTATTATGTTCACTTGTGATGTAGGGTCAATGAGAACACTAGCTATGATGTTTCCATTTATCCATGTAGGAATGTAAAGAGGAGACGGTTTCCTATTAAAGCCCATCGGCAGGTCCCGTGAAGTGAAAGTTATACAAGTACCACTATCAATAGGTTGTGCAAAGGGGATTGGTTGGTGCAAGAAGGAAGCCATTACACACACTAGGCAATGCTTTCATAGAGTCCCTAAAGGTTGATGGATAAGACGGCAACCCAATTAAGGTTTCGTCATGCAATACCTTTGGAACCTTCCAACTACGCGAACTAGGGGTCATAGGTTAGGTTGTAAGGCAACAACCTTACAACACTCAAACCTACAACACTCCTAGAGTGTGAGGAAAGGAATTGTTAGGATTGCAAGGATGAAACCAAAATGGTTCATGTCAGGTTCACCAAAAATGTAAGAGAGGGGGACCACTGCATACAAGACCCCAGGTCACGGAGGGCCAAGATGTGAGAGGCTATCCCAACTTACCTTAGCTAAGCGTATTGCAAGGGAATGCGAGGTGAGAATAACAAGGACCGTGAGGCCTCTTAGTTATTCTATAGACCCGAAACACAGTAAGAGGCTAGTCGAGCCAGTTTCTAGGTCTAATACTATGTCTTAGAAAGCTCTTTGTCTGAGGACAGAAGCGAAGTCTCTGGATGTCAACGTGGCATACTGCTGTGTCAAAAGTGTGTTGTCATCCATACAGCTAGATAATAGTGAGGACAAGTTCAAACTGACAAAACTAGCTAATGGACCATCAGACTAACTAAAGGGAAAAAATGATGTGATTAAATAAATAAAAAACTCTCTAATATTATAAAGAAAATATGCAAGAGTGAAGAGAATAAAGAGGATCTCATGCCAAGGAATTCGTTTGCCAGCTGACCCCTCGAAGAGCACGTACTCCTACACACAACAAGAAAGGGAAAATGTTGGGTGGTTGTATAGGGGCCTTCCTCAGTCAGACACCCATTTAGGTGTTTCCACCTCCATGGAAAACCAAGGAAATGAGATAAAGGAAATAAAGTAGTAAAGAGAAAATAAGCACTACAAAACAGTGTTATGCTACTCAACCAAGTGATAGAGGAGAGGAGAGGGAAGCTTACCACCTCCACAAAGAGCACTCAAGGCTTCTTGGGGGATAAAATGAGAGTACTCGAGCCTCTACTGCAATGGTGTGGTCCCAAACTTGCTCTATCGAAGTGATGGAGTATTGCTTTGGCTGCAATGGAATGCTTGAATGCTTGGAGTGAGTGAAAGTGAGTGCTTGAGATCTTGAAAGTGGATGTGATAGTGCAAGAATGGATGCTTGATGTGGTGAAGAGTTGGATTGAATGTTGAAGGGATGAATTTGAAGAAAGGATGGAGAAAAATGACCATATTCAGGTCGGTTGGTCGAAGGGGGCATTACAACTTCACCTCCAATGAGAAGAGTAATGCCTTTGTAGGTTTAGCCACAGGAATCTGCCAGGGATGTAAGCGTACTACACGACTGTTAGAAATGCCTCCATCGATGCTCAAAATAGGTGCCAAGTGGGATGGACACAGCGGGCTTAGGTGGAATTGAGCCTCCAATCTTGGTTTTCTAAGATGGGTAAAGGAAAAAAGAGGATTTGCACATGGGGTGAAAATTCACTCTTATATAGGGAAAATGTTTCCTAGGCCACTTACCTAGGACACACATTGCTCAATGTTAAATATTATGCTAAATTAGGGTCCTAGGTGAATGAGTCCTAGGTCACTTACCCTAGGACACACATCTTCCAAAGTTGAGTGTTGTGTAATGGCAATTACGAATGTCGGGTTTTATTCCTCAAAAATTACATTTAATTAGGCTCAGATTTGAATTAAGGGGGCCAATTAAGGAAAATTAACCTCAATCAATTAATAAATCCCTAGATTAATGTGAAAGTGTAAAGGTACATTTTACAACACCAAAAATAAGGCATAATTAAGTCCATTTAATTTAAAAGGGGCCCTAATCTTACTATGAATATGAAAAAAATATTACAACACTAAATTAAGGCATAATTAGTCTCATTTTACTATTAATTATTTCCAAATTAAGTGTGAAAAAGGGATATTTTTTCCTACACTACATTTAGTCCCCACTTTAGTAGTCGTATGACACTATTTGCATATGCAAGCTAAATGAATTCTAATAAAATTTATAAAAAGGATACTCATATGGATTCATTAGGGAGAATGAAGCCCCCACTATAGTTATTCGTAAAACCACAATGTTAATAACTGTATCCTACAACATAGGTTCATTAGTCATTCAAAAATCCTCTTATCAAACTTCTATAGAGAATTGAATTTAGGGGTAGATGTATGCCCCTTGATTTTGCTTTCTTTAAGGAGGTGGAATCAGGGTGAATATGAAACCACATTGAATTACATAAGTCATATCATAGGGTATTTCCAAGTACCATACCATATAGTGATATACTTTTTATGATATTGGGAGCAAAATTACGATTCCAATGCAACAAACAACATCGAAAATGGAATCCTCCAGCCCCTAGTATGCTAACTTGAATAAAATTCCCTTAAAATGAAACAAGCTTTATTTACAAGGGTTTAGTATATACAAATGAAAATAAAATTTTTTACTATCATTTGACATAATTTACCTTTTTGCTAATTACCTTGGTGCAGAGTGATCTAGGATGTTGAGTAGACGAGTAGACTGGATGCCATTCGTGATGAGGTGGTGCAAGGCACACAGTGAGTGGATTTTTTTTTCTTTTTCTTTGTTTTCATTCATTTATTGTACTTTTTCATGTATTTTGAGTAGTTTTAGGACCTTGGAAAAGATTGGCACAAAGCATCCATCGCTGGTGCAAAGTGTCCCACCTTGGAGCAAAGTGTCCCACCTCAGTGCAAAGTGTCCCACTTTGGCACAAAATGTCTAGAATTGTCTAAAGTGTCCAAGACCCCCCATCCAAAGATGCAAAAGTGTCCAAATTGGCCATAAATCATCTTAGATAAACTTTAGTGTTATTTAATCAATAAATTTAGGATTAATTTTATGTATTTTGTTATTTTAGGTTCCTCCTCAAGCTCAATAGCATTTGCAGGAGGAAGACAATTTTGTTTCCTTCAAGATTCCATCAGACAACTTTTAGAGGGGGAGGTTATAATTTTACATGACATAGGATTGTTTTGGGTATACTTCATGCCACCTATGATGTATCATGATGCTATGTTGATGACCCTAGTAGAGAGGTGGGATGAAAATTTGTGTACCTTTCACCATCCTTCAAGTGAGATGACTATCACCCTCGAGGACATCCACTGCATCCTGTGGCTACCTATCTAGGGCATGGTTGTACACTCAATAGACAAGTGGTAATAGATGTAGATGCAGAATGACATTCTATACTATTTACATCAGCCAATCTTATAGTCGTCTATCAGTCCATGCATTGAGCTTAGATGGCTGTGACATGCCCCCAGTCTCTGATCTTGATGATGTAGGCACTACTTGAGCCTACGACTAGTGGTGGGTTGGAGCACAACCAACCCATGTATTTCCCATGCACTACCCTACAGGCCATGCTAGACCTCTTCAAAGTTGCAGAGAGGATAGAGATGATGAGTAGGTTGATGGAGAGACAAATGATGACAATACTGTGCCTGACATATTTCTAGGTTCAGATGAGCATGAGGAGGAGGAGTCTCAGTCTATGAGTGAGGATACCTATGAGACAGAGGAGGATCTAATTGCCCCCAAGAGGAGAGATGCACCTCCTATCAGGGTCACTAGAGCACATGTGGAAGCCACATCAGAGATCCGCACTCATGAGCACGGGGAGGCTAACAGTAGTAGGCAGTCCACACTTCCTACATAGAGGGGGACCGCTATTGTATGCTTATACCTTGACTAGAGGACTAGAGATCTAGGTGATGATTTGATATTTATGTTCTTTTGTTATGATTTTATCTTTATGTATCTTTACATATGATTTATATATGATGATGTGTAATGATACCTATTATGATTTATATCTTGTAGGGTCCACAGGAGGGTGACACAAGCTCTACCAATGAGTGATCATTGAGATAGGGCCTCCATTGCACATAGAGGTTAATAGACTCCCAGAGTACATGCCCCACCTTCTACAGGGCATCATGCAAAACTCTTTGAGTTAGTAGCTGGATTAGGCATGCCATATGAGAGTTCCACCAGTCATGCTAACCTTCTAGCAGAGCTTTCATCACTTCGAGCATTTTGAGGTCTTACTGACAGTAGGATGGAGGATTCCCTAAGCAGAGGTCTCAAGGCTATAGGGGGAGCTTGCTAGGGTGTAGGTAGATAGAGAATGGATAGATCGAGAGAATGTTGAGGAACTCAAATGGGAGGTGAGAGTGGTTGGACTAGCAGAGGGCCTATAGGAATCCACAAGTAGGTCATGATCACATTCTACTGTATCGTGACGACCAAAAGCACCACCATACCCTCAGGGTTCTAGCAGTCATAAACCTTATTAGCATTGTTTTCCTTGATATATGCACTTAAAATTTTGATGATATATGTAATATATGAGCATAGATGTTTATGATTTTATGAGCATTGTAATCAAGAGTACCTAGCAATATTTCATACCGCAATGGCATCAAGTATGTATTAGATTGTGATATCTCTCCCTCATATGAGTTCATGATTGGGAATATTGAAGAAGTTCCAAAGAAGCAATAAATATCCCTTATCTCACCCATACCTACAAAATGTCACAAAGAGTCTTTTACCAATGATGTATCATCCACCCAAGGATCATGTCAAGAGGAGGCTCTTGAGGATAATGAAGGTTGCTCCAAATCGAGTCAGGATCAAGATCCCATATCCCTGCAACATTGCCATGATTTGCATATTATATCCCAATCCATAAGTGATATTTTCTCTACCCTAAGTCAATATGAAGAGCTCACTTTCCCAAAGTATGATCAAGGCTTGATGAACATCTTCCAAACCATTCAAAATTTCAAAGACACCCATGAGATGTTTCCTTCTTATGGACACACAAAAGTTCTTCATCCAAAAAAAGGGTCTCCCACTCTTGAAATCTCCACACAAGAACAAGCAATGGTCGAGATTCTTGATTCTTATAGTGATTTTGCATCATCAACATCTTTTGAAGTAGTGTCAACAAAATGAATATTCTCAATTGAAGATATTGAGTATAAAGATATATTGGATTTAGAGGAGATAGTTAATATTCCTAAACAACAAGAACCAATGGCAATATCATGTGTCCACAACAAGTCATATTCAGTGGCCATAGATCAAAGGGCACATTACTAGGGCAAAGGATTAGGTATTATTGAACATAACATCGTGAAACCAACAAGATCAAAGCATGACAATAATGCCTCCACAACATTGGGGGAAACTTTTTCTAGTGTAAACACCAACATAGGAGGCATGAACAATCCTTATGATGGAAGTGTTGTCAATAGTACAACTAGCCATATATCATGAATCAACATCCATGCATCATTCCATTCAAAAATTGGGATTGACATGGAAAGAAAGATTCCTATCAAAGAAAGGAGAGTGTCACCAAAGAAAAAGTGTTGGAACACAATGATCTACTGAGAGGGGGGGTGAATTAGTAGATACCAAAATTTATCCCTTAAAACTTTTTCCCTTAGAAAACTTATGCAAATTACTTCTTTGAACTCTCAATGTGTAGATACTAATATGAAGAGACATAAGTGCACACACACACACAAACATCACATAACACCTTAGGTATGTGGAAAACCCAAGATGGGAAAATCCACAGTGACAAAAGGCTACTTGAGTCTACTGCTCAAATCTAGCATCACAATCCAAATCTCTGGTATGATGCTTTTAGGGCTACAACCCAAGGATGCATCAACTATCTAATTTAGAAGCAGCCACTTCATGGATGCAATAACACCCTAGTTTAGGAGTAACAACTCCAAGGAGACTACTATCCCCTAAGTTGAGCTACAACTTTGTACAATGAGGCTACAACCTCTAAAGGATTACAAGTTCATATATCCATATAAATGGTTCTTCATAAACCCAAGATGCATTATTACATTTTGTTCTTTGTTGCACATACTGCAACTCACATCTTACTATTGAATTTGCACTCTCAACAACACACCCCTGCTTTGCACTCTCCTTTTCTACACATAGAACAATCAATGTTCCATCTCGCTGCTCTACACACACTCTTCATCATGAATGCAAATACCTAGATGATGGTCTGTATTACAGTCTAGGACTACCTTACATATGCATTCTTTGTCTACACTTTCTACCATCTACACTACACTAATCTCTCTCTTTCTTGTAGACTTCATTCCCAACTCATTTCTCCCTCTTTGTAGTATATCTCACAAAGATGTAACTCTTTCCAATTCAACGTACAACTACAGACATCTCACACCTATTGCATATTCTTCTCTTTCGACCATACTCATATTTTCTTCTTTGTGTCTAACTCTTCCAATCTACAATCTCTCTCCTCAAGATCCTCATCACCATCCAGATTGTCTAATCTAGTTGCTCATCAGTTAGGGTTTCTCCTCCTTGCCAACTTTGCAAGTAAGTTGTTAGTCCATCTCTAGCTTTACACTATCATTCAACTCATTTGATAGAGTCTATCAGATATCTTTACTACATCGAGTTGATTCCATATTTAATTCTATACAAATAATTTACCCAAAATAACTCTCTAGAAAAACCTTACAATTTGATATGCATTTAATGTCCTCATCTAATCCTTCATTCTGATTTTGATCTCAATCAATTCTTTAGTTTGTTTTGCCGCAGGACTACAAGATCCAATCTTCATTCAATTGGTCACTGAGAGTAGTTGGACAATTAACTCTCTGTTCTATGTTGATTTTTAGATGAAACCCTTGTTCGCACGAAGTTAGCCATTTTATATCTTTATGTTTGAACTCTAGATGTCCATCTATTCCTTCACGTCTTGATCTTGTCATCAGTATTCATAGAGGTGTCTTTAGAATCTGACCATTGGATAATCAGTCACTTAAACCACCGTTGTTGATCTATCATATCACTTTGTCATTGGGACTCCATTCAAAATCCCACCGATATAAACAGGTCACACCAATATGCTTGCCATGTTATCTAATCGGGCCCACATGCCATTTTTCTTCCATGTTGTCGCCACATCATTCGCAACATCGATGAAAAATTATGTATCAAGAAATCATTCATTGCCATCTGTCAGCCATCGTTACACTTAGGTCCCATTGATCTCTTGCCTTATCACTCCATCGAGGGGTTCACATCTTTCAGACTCCCATCAATACATCAAAGTCACACTGATACCATTTGTTGCTGTAGGCAAGTGGTCCCCACATATTGCTATCATCCACCATAGACAATTTTCCACAATCACTATCACCACATGGTGTACTACCTTCATTGTCATCATGCTTAGACATTGTTCATACTATTAGTCTATCAGAGGGACTCCAAATCATCTCCCATTGATATGGCATTGTCACACCGATGCCATGTGTCGTTCTTCTATTTGTTCTCGCATGTCAACATTACCTTATTTCTTTGTCACTGGGATATCCATCAATGTCCTACCAATATGACAAAGTGTCATTGATGAAGTACATAAACTCACCAGCACCGTCCGATCAACCTTTGTCAACTTGCACCGTTGATCGTTGTTGACCTTCATTATCACATATTTCACTAACCGGTCCAAACCAACCACATGTCACCATATCATTCACCTTATGAACATCTTCGTCACTATTGGGTCCCACTTCCAGTGTTCATTCATCCATCGCCCTATCGGAGGGACCTTCTTCAAGGTCCTGGCGATGAAATATAGTCTCACCGAAGATATAGCCATTGATGTATCAGGGAGATGATCATGAAACTTCCACTGATATGACTTAGCCATCCTGAAAAAGACCATTTGCTGATATCATATGTCCACCTCATTGCCACGCCATTGCTTAGTAATCCACAATAAAGATATGGATTACCATTCACCCAATCTTGTCATGCCATGCATCTGCTTCGTCATTATGGATGGGTCCCACATGGAGGGCTTCCTTCCTTCATATCACACGATCACTAAGTTGTTACATGTTAGAAATTTTGAACCTCTTGTCAGAGGTTACTAAGTTATGAAAATATGCAACATGCCGATATATAGATATTGGGCTATCAGAGAAACTCTGATGCAAGTCCCACCAATAAGCACTTGTCATGCCAATGAAAACTTAATCTACTTTCTACATCTCCATATTGAAGAGACATCTTCCATTGTCTCACTGATCACACATGGTCACATTGGCAAAGTGACCATCGGGCCATTAGAGAGAGTTCGATGTAAGTCCCACATGAATAATGCCAGTCACCTCAATGAAATAGAAACCATTTGAACATTGTGACTGTAAACTCCTGCATACTTAGGGTTTAATTGATAAACCCTAGACCGAGAGCATGATCATATGAATGATGACATCTCTATTGACTTCAAGACCTTCACAATACCATTCTGGAAAGCTCTAAAAAAACTTACATCGAATCTACATCCAGATTTGACCTTAGATAACTAGTAGAACTATCTACATCACCATGTAAATCTTGCATGACAACAATGCAACATTTGAGAACCTTTGAAACATTTACAGATACTTGTTCATGTCTTCATCACTCTACACTATCTCTTCTAGAACCCAATTCACTAGGCTCTCACATTCATCCTTTGAGCTTCATAACATTTAGGCACACCATTGATCTATCATCATGCTAACATCCCCCTTGCATGATCAACTCCACCTCCTTTGAAATCAAAGACACTTTTGACATCAATGAAAACATTTTATGCTTTTGTATAGGATCAACACACTTCTCCTCTAATCCCCTTTTGACATCAATGATAGGGTATGTGCAGGATCATCATGGAAAAAACAAGCCCTTAAGTGGCGATAAAATTTAAAAAAATCAGAGTTAGGAAACTTGACATAAAACTTTGAATAAGTTATCTATATTATTTCAAAAATATGTAAGAATAGAATATGTAGCAAATTGAATGTAGTTTCTAAACTACTAGGTTTATTTAAAAAAATCTATTTGGTGAAAATTTGAAATTTCAATGCAAGTAGCACTTAAATTTTAGGGAAAAAATAAAAATTAGGTGTCCATGCTACCTAACACAATAAAATGATAATATTTTTATAATATTTTATATATAAGTAGAGGACTCATGTCCCAATGTGATGCATATTTTTTGGTAATTTTTTTCCAAGTAAATAATTAATTATGAATTTTTTATTACAACTTTAAAAAAAATAAAAAATCGTATGTTTTACCACCTTAACTTGGTCAAAACTTCATGAAATTCATTTTTTTTTTTAATCCTATAATGTGCAAAACATAGAATGTGACACATGTTTTGGATTCAAAAAATGGGATACCATTTGAAATCTATAGATGTTTTTCAATCAGCCTATCAATCAGGACTTTAGTCATAATTCAAATAGAAAATGAATAATAATTATTTAATAAATTCAAAGTAAAGCATAATTTATACTTGTGGAAAGATGAGAATCGAGCCTTTAAAAACCCTTTTCGTTTCATCAATTTTGGGTAAAAAAAAATCGTCAGCCACATACCCTACACATACCCATCATATTGCCACTTTGGTGCAGGAGCACCTAGGGTAACCTCCATTTTGTTATTTGTCAATTTTGGCTTGTACCTGACCTTAGCCAAGTCAGGGTAATAGTGTGTTTATTTTGGACCTTAGAAGGTCTTGCTTGTGTGTGGAATAGGTGAATTGGTTATTAGGACTAAGGTCACCCTAGCTTAGTTTTGTTAATTATCTTTTTCTTTAATTAGCTTAGTAGTTTGGATTGAAAGTTGAGCCTTAAATGTGTTCTAAACACCTCTATGTTGTTAGAAGATGCCAAGAGGCAGTTAAGGGAGTTGGATGCTCGAAATCAAGGAGGTAGAGGTCCTAAGATTTAGGATGGTGGCATAGGGACAAGTTGCAAAAAGTTGTTGCAAAGTTGCATGACAATATTTGTCAGGTTGCATGCAACTTAGTTATCTCAGATCCCCTAAAAGGTAGGAGTGTGGGATCGACCAACATCCCTAAAAACTTGGAAATTGGCATCTATGTAAGGTGTGGCTCGAATGCAAGATGTAAGAGTGGTTGTAATCAAGTTTTTGGTGATTGGAATAGAAGACAAGTCTGCAAATTCTATGTTTTCCTGAATATCTTGAGTGACAGTGATATCAAGTGCATTGTATATACTGATTTGGCATTGTATTCATGTTGATACTATAGTTTTAAGTCTTTTTCCTTCTGTAAGCAAGTTAATCTGAGTTAAATTAGTGTTGTGAATACATAGATTAGGGTCTAGAGGGTTTGTTGGCTCTATTTTGAACAGTCAGTCGTTTAATGACTCCCCCATGAAATCTAGCCACGGGATTTTCCTGAGAGTAGATGGATTTGTTAGGGGAGCCATGTGTCTATATATATCTAGTAGTAGGAGTCATGTGGAGTTGAGTAAGCATTTTTAAAATCAAACCCTAGGCGAGCTTGGGAAGTCCGGTTAGAGGTTTGAAAGTGGAAAATTGAAGAACATAGGCAGGGGAAGGAGGTACCGTACATAACAAATATAGTTCCAGGTAGAGTACAGTCACACCACAACATACTAAGAGGATTGAAGGTTTGTCAATCCATTTGTTGTGATAAGGAACAAGAAATCAATAGGTTCCTAGGAATTAGGCCTATTAGCCCTATTTGCCCTAGGTTCTAGGAGACTAGTGTACGGAGGGCACAAAGAACTAAAACCTTGTAAATATTTTAAAGGATCCAAAAGGGTGTCTAAAAGTGCAATTTGTTTGCTAGGTTGTTTGGAGAATTTGACCAAGAAAGCCAAAAAAGGACACTGTCAAGGGCTACAAGGAATCAGGCCTTCTTAAAGCAAATTCTTGAAATCGGTAAATGTGAAGATTGAAGACCATCCAATATGGATCTAATTGGATGTGAAATGCATGTTCCAGTATCTCTAGCACCCTTGCAATCAGTTCAAGGTGTTTTGTGATGTTGGCACTTAGAGACTTCTAAGTGTAGGAGAAAGTTGCTAAATCAAGTTGGTGTTAGTCTTCCAAGGTGTAGCACAAAGTTGAGAAACTCTTGGAGAAGAGTTGAAATAGAGCTTAGTTAATGACCTAAGCCTGACTAGGACCTAGAAGCAATCAGGTTCCAGGAAGAAGATAGGGAAAAGGTCTTCTTAAGTTGATTGTGCAAGCAAGCCTTGGTTCACTCACACCATATTGGTATCATAGCCTTTGTTTGATCAGGCTTGTGATTGATGTTGCAACCCACTGAATCAGAAGGAGAGAATACACCAGAGGAAGAAAGAACCATGGTGACTAACGCTGAGTTAGCCAAGAAGGTAGAAGAGCAAGCAGAGGATAACCGGTTGCTAAGAGAAAGGTTATCCCAAATGGAGAAGCTCTTGGATGAAGTCCAAGAAAAGGCAGACAAAGTAAAGGATAAGATAGAACAGAAGGAAGAGTAGGAAGCAAAGGAAAAGGAATTGGACTTGGAGGAGGAAGCTCCAAAACCTGACCCTATCCTTGCTAAAGAACCCTTCTTGAAGGCATTGCAGGCCTTAAGTGGCAAAGCTTTGGAAGGAGTGCCACTATTTAGTGGACAAATGGATCCTCATTTAGTCATGGACTGGATTGAAAGTATAGAAAATCACTTTGAATGTGATGGTATAATAGAGGCCCAAAAAGTTAAGGTGGCTAAGTCAAGGTTGAGAGGTTCAGCTCACATGAAGGAAATTTGTGCAAGCTGAAAGAGAGAAGGAAGGAAAGGGTCCTATAGTTACATGGAGAGGCATGGTAACTAAGGTCAAGCAGACCTACCTACCTAATGACTATGAAGTCTAGTTGCATAGGAGGAGACATAATCTTAGACAAAAGGATATGGATGTCCAAACATATACCGAGGAGTTCCAAAAGCTGTGCCTTAGATCAAAGGTGGTTGAAGATGAAAGCATCAAGCTAGCAAGGTATTTGAATGGGCTTAAATGGTCTATTCAAGAAGATATGAGCCTAGTGAACTTGAAAACCATCCGCCAATGTTATCAAATGGCCTTAAAGATAGAGGAGAAAGGCAAAAAAAGCAAGAGTAGACCTCCAAAAGTAGGGGTAAAGGAAAAGACAGTAGAGGACAAAGAGGTAGATATGGTGGAAGGAGTTCAGAACCAAGGGCCCAAGGAGAAGTCAGATACTCTGAGCAGCAAGAGGGAAGCTCTAGTAGAGGTGGTAGAGGAAGAGGCTCTAGCTCTAGAGGAAGAAGTGGTGGACAAGGAAGAGGTAATTACTTTACCAACATGAAGTGTTACCACTGCAATCAAATGGGACACATGGCCTATAGATGTCCAGAGAAAGGTAGTACTTCTCATGGAGGTGACAAGAGAACCAATTTAGTTCATGATGAGACAACTGCAGCATAGAAACATTTTGAAGTACCATTGAATTCTGAGGAAGGTGAGAACCTCATGATGAGGAGAAATTTGATCAAGGAGCCGGTTAAAGAAGAACCAAGCCAGAGGAGGTCCCTGTTTAGGATCAAATGTAAGATGATGGGGAAAGTGTGTAGAGTCATAATTGACTCAAGTTCTACTAACAATATTGTGTTAGAGGAGACAGTCAGCAAGCTGAAGTTGACAAGGATGCCCCACACCAATCCTTACAAGGTCACATGGCTCAATAAAGGTCAACATGTCTTGGTGAATGAACAAGCATGGGCGGAGTTCTCAATTGGAAGGTACAAAGACAAAGTCTTGTGTGATGTGTTACCTATGGATGCATGTCACTTGCTCCTAGGTAGATCATGGAAATTTGATCGCCAAGCTATGCATGATGGAGCAAATAACTCTTACACTTTCAAGAAGGATAAGGTAACATTCAGAATTCAGTCTTTGCTAGAAGATGTAGAGGTGCAGATAGCAGGTCCTAAATTGCTTATGGTTGGTGAAAAAGAGTTCTTGGAAGCCTTGGAAGAAGGAGAAGGAGTTGGCTATGCAGTGATGATAAAGCCAAGGGAGGTAAGTGATGAGAAAGCAGCTGAAAAGCCAGAGCTACCTAAAGAAATACAGAAGATGTTGCAGACCTATGAAGGCATTGTGAGTAGTGGACAACCTGCAACATTACCCCCTAAAAGATCCATAAGTCATAGGATAGACTTGATACCAGGGGCTACCCTACCAAATAAGGCAGCTTACAAGATGACCCCTCAACAAAATGAGGAAATAGCTAGACAAGTACAAGAACTCCTAAACCAAGGTCTCATTAGGAAAAGTATCAGCCCATGTGTAGTATCCACTGTCTTAGCACCTAAAAAGGGAGGAGAACGGAGGCTTTGTACTGACTCTAGGGCCATAAATAAGATAACCATTAGGTATAGATTCCCTATCCCTAGGATTGAAGACCTCATGGATTGTCTAGGTGAAGCTAGGTACTATACCAAGATAGACTTAAAGAGTGGCTATCACCAAATTAGGATACATGAGGGAGATGAGTGGAAAATAGCTTTCAAGACCAATGAGGGTCTCTATGAATGGCTGGTTATGCCATTTGGGTTGTCTAATGCCCCCTCCACATTCATGAGACTCATGAATGACATCCTCAAAGACTACATTGGCAAATTTGTATTAGTGTATCTTGATGATATACTGATTTATAGAAAAACAAGAGAAGAGCACCTCAAACAAATAGAGTTTATTTTCAAGAAGTTGCAAGAGGAGAATTTGATGATCAATTTGGAAAAGTGTGAATTCATCAAAACAGAGTTGGTGTACCTTGGATTTGTGCTATCACAGGGCAACTTGAAAATGGACAGCAGCAAAGTGGAAGCCATCCTCAATTGGCCTACTCCAAAGACAGCAACAGAGGTAAGAAGTTTTCATGGACTTGCTCAATACTATAGGAAGTTCATAAGAAAATTTAGTGCTATTTGTGCTCCTATGTTGGACACCATTAAAGGAGGAATGAAGACTAAGTTTGTATGGAATTAGCAAGCTAACAAAAGTTTTGAGTTGTTGAAAGAAAAGATAGCTACCCAACCTGTTTTGGTGTTACCAAGCTTTGAGAAGCTATTCACTATTGAGTATGATGCAAGCAATGTGGCTATTGGAGCTATTCTTAGTCAAGAGGGCAGGCCAGTGGCTTTTCATTTAGAAAAGTTAAGTGAAGCCAAGAAGAAGTATTCTTCTTATGACCTTGAGATGTATGCATTGGTACAGGCTTTAAGGAAATGGAGGCATTACTTGCTTCCCAAGGAATTCATAGTGTATTCAGACAACCAAGCATTTTGTTTCCTAAATTCACAAGAGAAATTGAGTCACAGACACATGAAATGGGTGGAATACCTGCAAGCTTATACCTTCAATATCAAGCACAAGAAAGGAGTACTCAACAAGGTGGCAGATGCCTTGAGTAGAAGAGTCCTCACCATACAAGAAATTCAATTGAAGAGCATGGGAATAGATCATTTCAAGGATCTATATGCAGATGATGAAGATTTTGCAGACATTTATAAGGTATGTGCTGAATACAAGAATCATTTTCATAGTAAATATGCTGAATATACTTTGCAAAGTGATCTCTTATTTAAAGGGAATCAATTATGTGTCCCTAGAGGCTCAATTAGAGAGAACTTGATACAAGAAAAGCATAATGGTGCATTGAGTGGTCACTTTGGGATCACAAAGACTCAAGAACTTGTTCAAAGGTTCTATTATTGGCCAAGGATGAACCTAGATGTTAGGAGGTATATGGAGAGTTGTATAGTGTGTCAAAAGGCCAAGGGTACTTCTTCAAATGCAGGACTATACCAACCACTGCCTATTCCTACTAGGCCATGGGAATGCTTGAGTATGGATTTTGTAGTTGGGTTACCCAAGACAAGACAAGGCATGGACAGTGTTTATGTGGTTGTGGATAGATTCAGTAAGATGGCTCACTTTGTGCCATGTAAAACTACCAATGATGCCAGTCAAATAGCTTCTCTTTTCTTCAAAGAGATAGTAAGGATACATGGATTACCAATCAACATTGTATCAGACAGAGACACCAAGTTCATGAGCCATTTTTGGAAGACACTTTGGCAGAGATTGGGCACTAATTTATCTTTTGGATCTGCATACCATCCCCAAACTGATGGTCAGACCGAAGTTGTAAATAGAAGTCTTGGAAATCTATTAAGGTGCTTGACCAAGGAGTATGGTCAACAATGGGATCAGTTGATTGGACAAGCTGAATATGCTTATAATGACACTGTGAACAGGTCAACAGGGAAGAGTCCCTTTGAAATTGTCTATGGCCTACATCCTAGAGGAGTCTATGAGCTGAGAGACTTAAAGGATGGAGTCAAGGGAAGTGGATATGCTGATGATTTTGCCTATGCAATGCAGGAAATTCATGATACAGTCAGGAAGACATTGGCAGAAAATACCATGAAGCATAAGACCAAGGTGGATGAGCATAGAAGAGAAGTGCAGTTCAATGTTGGAGACTTGGTGATGGTGCATCTAAACAAGTCTAGGTTGCAAAAAGGAGTTCCTCACAAGTTGCAGATGAAGAGGATAGGTCCCTGTCCTATCTTAGCAAAGTATGGGAACAATGCTTTTAGGGTGGAGCTACCGGAAGACAGTGGATGTCCCCTGTTTTCAATATTGCAGACTTGGTTCATTATAAAGGACCACCACCAGACATGGACAAAAGTTTCAAGGAAGTCATCCATGATGTGGAAGAGCTCAAGTTACCTTCTACTACAGTCAAACAAGCTGACAGTATACTCGATACCAGGGTCTATAAGAAGACTAGAACCAAGGAATACAAGGAACATCTGATTAAAAGGCATGGTCAATCTGATGCTGATGTAGTGTGGATCAAAGAATCAGAGTTCAAGAAGTTGGGCATTGATCCCAACCTACTCAATCCAAGGATGGATTGAACTCTTTTGTTTTGGGGAGGATGGTGCAGGAGCACCTAGGCTAACCTCCATTTTGTTATTTGTCAATTTTGGCTTGTACCTGACCTTAGCCAAGTCAGGGTAATAGTGTGTTTATTTTGGACCTTAGAAGGTCTTCTTGTGTGTGGAATAGGTGAATTGGTCATTAGGACTAAGGTCACCATAGCTTAGTTTTGTTAATTATCTTTTTCTTTAATTAGCTTAGTAGTTTGGATTGAAAGTTGAGCCTTAAATGTGTTCTAAACACATCTATGTTGTTAGAAGATGCCAAGAGGCAGTTAAGGGAGTTGGATGCTCGAAATCAAGGAGGTAGAGGTCCTAAGATTTAGGATGGTGGCATAGGGACAAGTTGCAAAAAGTTGTTGCAAAGTTGCATGACAACATTTGTCAGGTTGCATGCAACTTAGTTATCTCGGATCCCCTAAAAGGTAGGAGTGTGGGATCGACCAACATCCCTAAAAACTTGGAAATTGGCATCTATGTAAGGTGTGGCTCGAATGCAAGATGTAAGAGTGGTTGTAATCAAGTTTTTGGTGATTGGAATAGAAGACAAGTCTGCAAATTCTGTGTTTTCCTGAATATCTTGAGTGACAGTGATATCAAATGCATTGTATATACTGATTTGGCATTGTATTCATGTTGATAGTGTAGTTTTAAGTCTTTTTCCTTCTGTAAGCAAGTTAATCTGAGTTAAATTAGTGTTGTGAATACATAGATTAGGGTCTAGAGGGTTTGTTGGCTCTGTTTTGAATAGTCAGTCCTTTAATGGCTCCCCCATGAAATCTAGCCACGGGATTTTCCTGAGAGTAGATGGATTTGTTAGGGGAGCCATGTGTCTATATATATCTAGTAGTAGGAGTCATGTGGAGTCGAGTAAGCATTTTTAAAATCAAACCCTAGGCGAGCTTGGGAAGTCCGGTTAGAGGTTTGAAAGTGGAAAATTGAAGAACATAGGCAGGGGAAGGAGGTACCGTATGGAACAGGTACAGTTCCAGGTAGAGTACAGTCACACCACAACATACTAAGAGGATTGAAGGTTTGTCAATCCATTTGTTGTGATAAGGAACAAGAAATCAATAGGTTCCTAGGAATTAGGCCTATTAGCCCTATTTGCCCTAGGTTCTAGGAGACTAGTGTACGGAGGGCACAGAGAACTGAAACCTTGTAAATCTTTTAAAGGATCCAAAAGGGTGTCTGAAAGTGCAATTTGTTTGCCAGGTTGTTTGGAGAATTTGAGCAAGAAATCCAAAAAGGACACTGTCAAGGGCTACAAGGAATTAGGCCTTCTTAAGGCAAATTCTTGAAATCGGTAAATGTGAAGATTGAAGACCATCCAATATGGATCTAATTGGATGTGAAATGCATGTTTCCAGTATCTCTAGCACCCCTGCAATCAGTTCAAGGTGTTTTGTGATGTTGGCACTTAGAGACTTCTAAGTGTAGGAGAAAGTTGCTAAATCAAGTTGGTGTTAGTCTTCCAAGGTGAAGCACAAAGTTGAGAAACTCTTGGAGAAGAGTTGAAACAGAGCTTAGTTAATGACCTAAGCCTAACTAGGACCTAGAAGCAATCAGGTTCCAGGAAGAAGACAGGGAAAAGGTCTTCTTAAGTTGATTGTGCAAGCAAGCCTTGGTTCACTCACACCACACTTTTGGCCCATCATGATCCTACACATACTCGACAACATATTCCAACAATCTCCCCCTTTTTCATTGATGGAAAAACTTAAATGCTCAATGATACCAATTGATCAATTCAACATAATTCAACATTTGTACCAATATCATCTTTACCTTCTACATCTGTTGCTGCTTTCTCCAATGCTCCTCTTTGAGCATTTGCTTAACTTTCTCTCTCTTGCTCAGATACTTGAGCATTTGCATACTTTCTCCCCATTTGACATGAATGGAAAAGGGATCACTTCTCCTGAAAGTATTCACCCCCTTTGACAAACCGTGCAAAGGGTCTAGCTGTATTCTAATATCCTCCTTGGACATTCCTTCTCCTTTGCTCATCTTTTTCTCCTCTTCATTATCTTAGGTCACCATACTACTACAACCTTCACTTCTTCTTAGCAATGGCAAAGGGACAATACTCCCCCTTTGACTGATACCAATTGAAAACATTTTTTTCTCTTATGCCAATTGTTGCATTCAACTTTTTTACTATAATGGAAAAACTATCTAATGCCAGTTGATGTTCCATTACAAGATCTTCTCTAATAAGGTTTGATACCAATTGTAAATATTTTGATTCATGCTTTGTACCAATTGATATCATATACTTGACACCAATTGATGATATCATGCCCTGACACCGATTATCATTCTGATGCCAATTGTGAATGTGTTCACTTTATGCTATTGTACCAAATAATATCCTGGACTGCACTGTATCAAGTATAACATTGATTTGATAACTATAGCAGCTCCCCCTTAGAGCTTGATCCATACTCTTCTACTAGCCTACACACATATTTTCTTTATTCCAAGTTCTGCATTTCATCTGTACCAGCTAATCTAATCATACAATTGCTCTGCTAACTAAAGAAACTCTCCTCGAGATCATGCAACATTTTCTTCTCAGCAAACAAGCATTTACTTCCTTTTGGGATTTGTACGAACTAGACTGTTCCGAACAAATTTATAATGGTCTGATACCAATTTGAAAACAATATACACATAATAGTTTCCTCTTAGCCATAACTCTTCTTCTTGCAGGAAAGAAGCATTTCTCTTGACAAAGCATCTGCACCACGCTTCCGCTGCGCCACTCTAATACCAATTATTGATATCAATTTCTACAACAAACTCTCCACCATTTGCTAATTTTATTATGCCTTGACATGCATTTCAAGGAGCAAGAATGTGAACATAAATCTGCAACAATCAAGTAGTTAGAAATTTGTAAAACATGTTTTACCTAACTTGATCTATTTCTTCATTTCCAAGGATGAATGAAATATCAAGTTAGCTCCCCTGGATCCATGCCTCATCACTACAAATTAGTGATGTGAGGAAGAATCAACCTCATGGAGCATTGCCTGCAAGTCTTTCTCTCTCCAAACCATCTTGTGCACCTTCTTTGATACATCAGCCCTCTTTTCAACAATATGTGAACCATTGTTCACTCTGGAAGATGTATCTTTCCTTGTATTCTTCCTCTTGCTCTGCACTGCTGGTCTCAAAACATCTAATTTGCAGTCTTTAGCTATGTGACCAAATTTTTCACACTTGTAGCATACCACATACATATTTCTTATAGGAGAAAATGAATTTCTATTTACATATTTAGTGCTCCATATAAGTACATCTCTACATTCTCTAGCCCTATGAGAAAACTGATTACAAGTATAACACTAACCATTCAAACATGGGGAGTACCTAGTAATAGCGTTCCTTTGAACAGGATGAGGAGGTCTTCTTTGATTTGGCTTCTTCATGTATCTCATCCTAGTAAATCCTCTTGAATCAGCTCCCATAATTTTTTATCTTTTTCTTTTATACCTTTGGATTAATTTCTTCATCTTCTTTTCTGTTGTGGTCATCTTCTTTTGATAAGGAACATTTCAATGATTATTCCTTTTCTTGTTTGCAATAGGTCTCTCTTCATCTTCAACTCTCTTCTTATTGGCAATGGTATTCTTTTCTTCTTTTTCTTTCTTCACTCCAATAGTGCCTTTCTATGATCTTCCATTTCCAGAGGTACTTTCTTTGGAGCAACTTGTGCAGGTATACTCTTCCTTCATGCAACACCTTTCTTCTGCTTTAAATAATTTTGCAGAGGCAGAAAAACTATTCCCTTTTTCATCACCAAGGTCAATCTTCGTTCTTGCTCTTGATCTTGTTCTAGATGGCTTTTGTGATCTTATAAATTCATTTAATGTCTCAGAGCCACCTTTTAGCTTCAGGCCTTTATCAATCTATTCCTTGGATTTCTCTAAATATCTTCATAGTGCTACTATCTCCGCTTCTAGCTTCATGCACTCATCTAATTTATACTATAGTTCAGATTTAGCTACATCTGTTATCCTTTTATCTTCCTCGACTTGAGTCTTCAGGTTAACTATCATTTGATCAGATTCTTCAAGGCTTTTAATTAGTCTATCTATCTTTTTCTGAGAATGCAGCTTTTATTCTTCATTCTCCTTCTTCAAACTTTTAATCTCATCAAGAGTACTAATGAGTTTACCCTCAAGGTCAACTTCTTCTTCTTTACCAAAGGTTTCAACTTATTCATCTTTATCAAACCTCTCAATCTCTTCATCAGAGGTAGTTGGAAATGGGTCAATCCCATGGAAAATTCCATGTTCATCATTCGATCTACCACAACCATCAGATGACCCTTTTTCTTCACTTGCATGCAGACCCTTCTTCTTTCTTAGGATTATCCTTTTTACTATGAAAGCATTTAGCAGTTATGGGTATGTGTAGGATCATGATGGGCCAAAAAGTGACGACATGATGGGTATGTGTAGGGTATGTGGTTGACGACCTTTTTTTACCCAAAATTGATGACATGAAAAGGGTTTTTAAAGGAGATTCTCAACTTTCCACCAATATAAATTATACTTTACTTTGAATTTAATAAATAATTATTATTCATTTTCTATTTGAATTACGACTAAAGTCCTGATTAATAAGTTGTTTGAAAAATATCTATAGCTTTCAAATGGTAGCACATTTTTTGAAACCAAAACATGTGTCACATTCTATGCTTCGCATACTATAGGATTAAAAAAAATAAATTGAATTTCATGAAGTTTTGACCAAGTTAAGGTGGTTAGACATACGAGTTTTAATATTTTTTAAAAGTTGTAATAAAAAATTCATAATTAATTATTTACTTGGAAAAAAATTACAAAAAATATGCATCACATTCGTACATGAGTCCTCGAGTTATATCTAAAATCTTATAAAAAAAATATTATCATTTTATTTTGGTTAGGGTGGTCAAACAGACACCTACTTATTTTTTCCAGGAATTTAAGTATTACTCCATTGAAATTTCAAATTTTCACCAAATAGATATACTTTTTTTAAAAATAAGCCCAGTAGTTTAGAAACTACTTTCAATTTTCTATAGATTCTATTCATACATATTTTTGAAATAATATAGATAACTTATTCAAATTTTTACATCAAGTTGCCCAACTCTATTTTTTCTGAATTTTTTGCCACTTAAGGGCCTCTTTATTCCATGATGATCCTGCACATACCTCTATAGGAATTATTCTACTATACTTAAAAAAAATTAGTGCGTAGCTTACCTCTATATCTTCTAGAGCCTCTTATCAATCTTCTCATGCACTCAACTTCCTCTTCATCAGTCTTCTCTGATCTAGAAGTGGATGTTCCTTCTTCATTACCTGTTGTTGTAGCTTCACTTCAGAACCAACTTGCATATTTCTCATCTTCACTTGTCTCAAGACTTTTAGATTTACTATGACATCTCTCAATCAATGACTACACCTCAACATCACTTTCTTCATACATTCTCTTCATCTTGTTCCACACTTCACGTTCACTTTGGCAATGCATGAATTTGACAAATATGAAACTTGACAGCCCATAAATAATTGCATCCATTGCTTTAGCATTGTTCCCATACACCATATTTTCATCCTCATTAGTTGGAGGTGTAGCAGAAACTGTATATCCATGTTCCATTGACATCCACACACCAAACCCTATGAATCCCAAATGTAAATTCATTTTGAAGCTCCACCATATATAATATGATCCATTAAAGAGAGGTACTCCTTCTACAGATGAGCTTTCCTTATTAGCCTTATTGTGTTCACTCACCAAGATCTACCCGAGATGATTAAGCTTCTCCTAGGGAACCTAGGGCTCTGATACCAATTTTTGGAACACAATGATCTACTGAGAGGGGGGGTGAATCAATAGATACAAAAATTTATCCCTTAACACATTTTCCCTTAGAAAACTTATGCAAATTAATTCTTTGAACTCTCAATGTGCATATACTAATATGAAGAGACATAAACACACACACACACAAGAACATCACATAACACCATATGTACGTGGAAAACCCAAGATGGGAAAAAACACAGTGACAAAAGGCTCCTTGAGTCTACTACTCAAATCCAGTGTCACAATCCAAAACTCTGTTACAATGCTTTTAGGGCTACAACCCAAGGATTCATCAACTACCTAATGTGGAAGCAGCCACTTCAAGGATGCAACAACACCCTAGTTTAGGAGCAACAACTCCAAGGAGGCTACTATCCCCTAAGTTGAGCTACAACTCAGTACAATGAGGCTACAACCTCTAAAGTATTACAAGTTCATATATGAATATAAATGGTTCTTCATAAACCTGAGATGTATCATTACATTCTATTCTTTGTTGCACATACTACAACTCACATCTTACTGCTGAATTTGCACTCTCAATAGCACACCCCTGCTTTGCACTCTCCTTTTATGCACATAAAACTATCAATGTTCTATCTCTCTGCTCTACACACACTCTTCATCATGAATGAAAATACCTAGATGATGATCTACATTACAGTCTAGGACTAACTTACATATGCATTCTCTATCTACAATTTCTGCCATCTACACTATGCTAATCTCTCTTTCTTGCAGACTTCATTCCCAACTCATCTCTCCCTCTTTGCAGTATATCTCACAAAGATGTAACTCTTTCCAGTTCAACATACAACTACAAACATCTCACACCTATTGCATATTATTCTCTTTCGACCATACTCAAATTGTCTTCTTTTTTTCTAACTCTTCCAATCTACAATATCTCTCCTCAAGATCATCATCACCATCTAGATTGTCCAATCTAGTTGTTCATTAGTTATGATTTCTCCTCCTTGCCAACTTTACAAGTAAGTTGTTAGTCCATCTCAAGCCTTGCACCATCATCCAGCTCATTTGATAGAGTCTATTAGATATATTCACTTCATCAAGCTGATTCCATGTTTAATATGTAGAGAGAATTTTCCCAAAATAACTCTCTAGAAAAACCTTAAAATCTAATATGCATTTAATGTCCTCATCTAATCCTTAGATCTGATTTTGATCTCAATCAATTCTTCAATCTGTTTCGCCACCTACAAGATCAAATCTTCATTCAATTGGTCACCGAGAGCAGTTGGACCAATTAACTCTCTACTCTGTGCTAGTTTCTAGATGAAACACTTGTTCACAGGTAGTTGGTCATTTTAGATCTCTACATTTGAACTCTGGCTGTTGATCTATTCCTTCGCGCCTTGATCTTGTGATCAATATTCATAGCGGTGTCTTTAAACTCCAACCATTGAATAATCGGTCACTTAAACCACCGTCATTGATCTATCATATCACTCTATCATTGGGACTCCATTCAGACTCCCACGTTCGATACAATTAGGTCACACCAATATGCTTTCCATGTTATCTAATTAGGCCCATATGCCATTTGTCTTCCATGTTGTCACCACATCATTCGCAACTCTGATGCTAAATGATGTATCGAGCAATCATTCATTTCCATCTATCAACCATCATTACACTCGGGTCCCACTGACTTCTTGCCTTATTTCTTCATTGGGGGGAACATCGTTTAGACTCCCACCAATGCATCAAAGTCACACCAATACCATTCATTGATGTAGGCAAGTGGTCCCCACATATCACGATCATCCATCATAGATAGTGTTCCACCAATTGCTACCGTCCACCTGGTGTGCTACCTTCATTGTCATCATGCTTAGACATCATTCATACTATCCGTCTATCAAAGGGACACTAGATCACCTCCCACCAAAATGGCATTGTCACATTGATGCCATGTTTTGTTTTTCCATTTTTTCTCACATGTCAACATTACCTTATCACTTTATCACTGGGACATCCATCAATGTCCTTTCACTACACCAAAGTCTCATTGATGAAGTTCATACACTCACCAGCACTATTCGATCAACCTTTGTCAACCTACACCATTGATCGTTCTTGACCTTCATCATCACACATTTCACTAACCGATCTAAACCAACCACGTGTCACCATATCATTCACCTTTTGAACATCTTCGTAACTATTGGGTCCCACTTTCGGTGTTCATTCATCCATCACCTTGTAGGAGGGACCTTCTTCAAGGTCCTTTCAATGAAATATAGTCTTGCTGAAGATATAGCCATCGCTGTATTGGGGAGACAATCATGACAGTTCGGTTGATATGACTTAGTCATGTCGATGAAGACCATTTGATGACATCATCTGTCCACCTCGTCACCACATCACTACTTAGTAATCCACATCAAGGATGTGGATTACCGGCCGCCCAATCTTGTTACACCATGCATCTTCTTTGTCATTATGGCTGGGTCCCACATGGAGTGCTTCCTTCCTTCATATCGCACAATCGCTAAGTCGTTACAAGTTATAACTTTTGAACCTATTGTTAGAGGTTACTAAGTTATGAAAATTTGTGACATGTCGATATATACATATCGGGTTGTCAAAGAGACTCTGATGCAAGTCCCACCGATAAGCACTTGTCATGCCGAAAAAAACTTAATTTGCTTTCTACATCACCACATCGAAGAGACATCTCTCATTCTCTTGTCGATCACACATGGTCACACCAACAAAGTGACTATTGGCCCATCGGAGAGACTCCGATGCAATTCCCACCGAATAATTCCAGTCACCCTGATGAAATAGAAAGAATTTGAATGTTTTGATTGTAAAATCCTGCATACATAGGGTTTAACTGATAAATCCTAGACCGAGAGCTTGATCATATGAATTTTGACATCTCTATTGACATCAAGACCTACACAATACCATTATGGAAAGCTCTCAAAAAACCCACATCGAATCTGCATCTAGATTTGACCTCAGACAACTGGTAGAACTATCTGTATCACCATGTAAATCTTGCATGACAAAAATGCAACATTTGAGAACATTTACAAAATTTGAGGATACATGTTCATTTCTTCATCACTCTACACTATCTCTTCTAAAACTAGATTCACTGCCCTCACATTCATCCTCTGAGCTTCATAGCATTTAGGTACACCATTGATCTATCATTATGCTAACATTTCCCTTGCATGATCAACTCCACTTCCTTTGACATCAAAGAAGCTTTTGACATCAATGACAACATTATGTGCTTTTGTATAGGATCAACACACTTCTCCTTTGATCCCATTTTCACATCAATTACAACATATTCCAACAAAAAAGAGTAGTAAAGCCAAAAGGACAGAGAAAATATAAATGGATACCAAAACATACACAAGAAGATCATCCCTATCACACTCCATTAGTAGAAGAAACTACGGGGAAAAATAAAAAGAGGAAATGTATCCATCAAAGATGTCCGCATATACAAAAGTGAGCTTCTTAAGTGGCATACAATGTATATCAAGAAGTTGGTCCCAATCTCATGCAAACCTCCCATCATTGCTCATCTTCCTAAGTTTGAAGAATCAAAGGTTCCAAACTATCGACCAATCCATCTCATATCCCTTCACACATGTCACCATACACTCTGTTCATGGTATCGAATTCTTGTGTTGACCATGTGTTGGAAACTACTCTTCTTCATAAGGATTCTGAAGGAACTGTATCATGATGTGTGCACATAGCTGATGTTAATTTTGATATCATCAAGGTAGATCATAGTTCTCCAAATTTTCATTCAAATGCTTGTATCTTATCAAAGCAACTTCTTCAAGTAGGTTATCATTGGAACATTATGACATTTACATCTAGATTAATACCACCAGGTGGTTCAACATGAGCATAAACCTTCAAAGAATTTAAAAAAAAAAATATAGTAAAGATAAAAATCGTCCTCTAGTGAAAACCACTACGGTGGCACTTTGGGCATGTACTATGATGAAAACCTATCAAATAGGCATCATGAGTAGAATCAAGTGTCTATATGATCCTTTTTAGATGGATGTATCTCATCTCCATCATGATAAGTCCAATATCCCTCCATCCATCCAATCCATCATTATCCAAATCTTCCAGTTTATCTTGATCTTGAAAAAGGTTTAGCGTATACTTCAACTCTATTGATGGGAAGCTCTTGACAAGCGCTTTTATCATTTTGTCTCACGAAGTCCCATAGCCCATATCTACCATGATAAAAATTTGTTGAACTCTTTGCATATACATCACTGTATAGGAGTGAATTTGTACCCCTTATGCAAATTCCCCTTTTTCCCTTCTTCACTTTAGAAAATTAAATTCAAAGGCTAAATTCCACATAAGCCCACTACCTTCATTCCACTTGGTAGTCATTTTGTGTGTCGACAGAGGAATAACTGTTGGGGATGCTCATGCAACACACAAATGTCTATGTGGCGTACTTACGTCCCTAATAGATTCTTGCATTTGGAGCCTATAGATGCATTACACTTCCTATTGGAAGTCGATTTGTAACACCCCTTTGACTGACTGACCCGAATATGGTTGTTTTCTTCATTATCTCCTTCAAATTCACTCCTTAGATACATGCTTTTCATCTCTTTGCATCTTCTAAGCATTCAGTTCATCTCTCCAAGCCATTCTCTAAGTATCCTACATAGATTTTATTGCATCCATCACTCTCAAGCAACACTTTGCACTCCATAGCAACAACAACAACACTTTTTCAACTCCGTAGAGAAAGTGTGGAACAAACACCATTACAGAAAAGGCTTCAGTTCCCTCATTTTCTCCTCCATTAGCTAGTGAGCTCTTGGTGGAGGTGGTAAGCTTTCTACTCCTCTCCTCTATGATTTGGTGGGTAGCAGCCTACTATTTTTGTAGTGCTTTTTTGTTCTTTACTTCATTTCTCTCTTTATCATATATTTTTCCATTATCACAAACTTGGTTATCCGTGGAGGTGGAAACACCTAAATGGGGATCTGACTGAGGTAGGCCCCTATACAACCACCCAAAAAATTTCCTCTCTATTGTGTGTAGGTGAAGGTATTTTAGGAGCTAGCTAGCGAATAGGATTTTTTGTGAGATCATTCTTGTCACCCTATCATAATTTTAATCTACTTACTTTATCACATTCATCTATACATTTTGTATTTCATAGTGTTATTTTGTTCTCCTAAAAACCACTAGCTAGGTTGTTAGTCTATTTTCCTGTGTTTAACCTTGTCTCTTTAGTCCTCAGGTCGTACGAATGCCAGTGCACCTGAGAGATTCCAATGCACTATGATGTCATCCTAGAACCGTGCTTTCATCCTCAGCCAAAGAGCTTCCTCAGGCACAGTGGTTAACCCAAAAACTGGCTCACCTAGCCCCATTCTGAGTTTCGGGTCTATAGAGTGATCAAAGGGCCTTATAGTCCTCATCATTCTTGTCCCACATCTCCTAACACCCCTTTAAGCTGAGGTAAGTTAGGGAAGCCTTCCGCTCTTAGCTCTTCGTGACCTAGGGCCTTGACCGTGGTTGGTCCCCCTCTCTTATAATTTCCTATCTTGGTTTGTCCATTGAACTATGAAACATTGCTAGACACTGGGGGTAGGTTCTTGCACTCTTGTTTTCAAATAACTCTTGTTCCATGCCTTGTATCTGATAACATGGCATTGACATTGTGATCTAGGTATTATTTATCTCAAAATCATTAAAAATTCAAAAACATTTGAAAATTTCAAACAATCCAAAAATAGTCATAAAATCCAAAACATCCAAATCACATCAAAATCCCTAAACACGTCAAAAAGTTAGAAAATAAAAAACATGGTTGTCAAACTACGTTGTCTCTAAACTTAAATGTAGGAAAGGCCATCATCAATGTACCCTCAAGGCATTAGGTCAGTCTTTAGGAGCCCATCATAATAAACTGACAATCCATCAATTTTCATATCTCAATAATAAATGGTTATTGGTCAGAGTCAATCAAACTACGTCATCTATGTGTGTATAACATAGGAAAGGCCATCACTGATGGGCCCCTAAGGTGCTAGGTTAGTTTCCCCTTAGGTCTTGGTCTAAAATCAGAAAACACAAAAATATTTGAAAAACTTGAAACCCAAAACATTCACAAAATGTCAAAATACCAAAACACCATCAAATATCTTTGGAAAGAAAACAACCTCAAAATAACTTAAAAACCTAAACATCTGCATACACCCAAAAGGATAAAAAACAACCTCAAAACATTGCAAAATATAAAAAACATTGAAATATTCCAAAAAGTTCAAAAGCACCCATCTCATTTCACTTCCACCTGCAATAAACTTCCATCCATAATAAATTGATCATCATCATCAATCTTTTGTAAATAAGTGGAAACAAGTGTAGCAATTCATGAAGTGTAAGCCTAAACACTAAAATCTAAAGTCTTGATCATGTGTAAAAAAGTTAGTCAAACCTTATATCAATGGCCTTTTAAAAGTCCTATCAATCAAAAGTCATAATCCACTATCATGTAGTAGGATACATCTTTCCTACAATGGGAATCATCATTGGCAATATTTTTGGATAGTTATCCTCAAAATAATACCTTTTGGCAAGAGATATGAATGCCACTGACTGTTTGTTTATTTTGATATTTTCTTATGATTTATCTTATTGATCCATTCCAATGACCTCTTGATGATGTCTATCAAAATGATTTAGAGAGAAATAAATGGGGCATTGATTTTTGTCTTTCATTTGTTGTGCTTGTTGGATGTTCTTGTAGTACAACCTCGACAAATACTTATCTTATGTGTGCTAGGATAGTCTCAAGTAATACAATGCCTAGGACATATTAGGCTATTTACACCTTTAGTGTGTTAGTTTCAATGCTTCAATGGCTTATTATCTCACATGGTCAAACAAGGTTTTTTTATGTCATATATGAATAAGGATACTCCTATTTGTTTGCAGAGTCAAAGTCCATTGCATTAGATACAACATCGTCCTATTTGTCAATACCTTGATGCATCGTTTCTATTTTCTATATCAAAAATAAGGAATGATATGATGAATTTATCCCAAAAACAAGAAAATCATCTTTCTCATCACCATATCCAATAAAGTTTCAAATAATCATAGGCTTGTTGGACTTCTAAATCAATATCAAGAAGAATGGTTAATCAATTTTCATCTCATAAAATTTGAGCTTTCTAAGAAGTATCTATCCTCTTTGAGCTAAACCTACTTGAATTTTTTGTTGTGATCTCGACCTCAAAAAATTAATTTTTTTGCTCGATCTCTTGAGGGGGCAGTGTACCAACATAATTCCTTCTGTTGGGGCAATAGTGGGGCATCCAAAAAATCAAGTTTTTTTTTTAATTTTTGATCTAAGTAAATATCGTTGATCTAAAAAGTGTCATTCTTTGAACCAATGTAATAGGTACCTTGTTTCAAAGAGGGGAAAAATCTAGACACTTAAAATCATCTTGATTGATATTGCACATTTGAATTTGATTACTAACACCATTTCATCCTGAATCACCTCTTTTTGACTGTTTAATTAAATAATCTTCATTGTTTAATTAAATTTATCATTTTGTCCTATTAATCAAATAATCGATGTTATTTGGCTAATTCACCCCCTTTCACGCTAATTTTCATCTTATTTAATTTGATAATACAAATTATTTAATTAAAATTCTTAAGTCTTCTCATCTAATTAAATAATCTTAATTATTTAGTTGAATGCCATTAAATCCTGTTTTATTAAATAAGTTAATTGTTTAATAAAGTTCCTAATTTCCTCCATCATACACAATTAAGCAATTTCTTAAATTACTTAATTAGCCAATTTCTCTCACCCTCCTACTTGCAAGGGAATATTCCCCTAGAATATTCCTCTATTTGCACTCCTCCAAAATGGGAAATATCTTGTAACAACTTCCTATTTTTTAGGAAGTGTGCTTCTTCAAATCAATGAGATCCCTTGATTAAAATCCTTGATCCTTGTCAACATGCATTCTCATCCATTGATGAGAATCCTTGATCCACATCATCTCCTCTCATGGCTTTTCATCCATTGATTGATATGGTGCATAGATGGAGGATGTTAGATGACATTTGTGGAGATGTGCCTTTGTTGATCTTGATTGGGGATTATGAGAGTAGGATGTATATGATGGGTAATAGGGATAGGTGGTTTTTGGATGAGGGGAGGAAGGATACGAGATGGAGGAGGTGATTTTTGGATATAGGGTCCTAAAATGGACTTAGTATATGGAGGATGTGTGAGGGTGGATGGAGGGACATAAGAACCCAAAATAGATGTAGTAGATGTAGGATGGGTGATGGTGGATGAAGGGACATAAGTACCCAAAATGGATTTGGAGGATGAAGGAGTAATATGGATGGTTGTTTTGAGATGATATGATGAAGGGGGTGGCGACAAATAGTTTGGTGGAGTGATGGGGAGAGCCTATTTTTCTTTTGGAAGAGGCTCTCTTAGAATGTACAAAATTTGTACCAACATTTTTGGATTGTGAGTCTTGAGATATATATCTAAGACCTTGTGCACGTGGGTTTTCTTTGACATGGATGGGATCCAACATACCTTATTAGTGAAGGCCTAAGCCTTTTCCTTGATAGTGAACACAAGGGAAATAGGTGTCCACCTTAAATAGGAGATGGAACTTTGGGACCTATTTCACACTTTAGTTCATTAGGAAACATGATCTCTCAATCAAGTGACTTGATTGAGGAATGTGCTAGGGGTTTCCTTGTGTGATTAGATGGGGGTTCACTATTAAATGAAGCTTCAAAGGAGAAATGCATTTACTCTTATGCACAAAACCTTAGAAAATTGAAAGCAATAAATAAAATTGACAAACAACATGAAACATAAAAGAGTTTGGAAGAATGGAGAGGTCAAAACAAGCTCTGAAAACCTTGAAAATTGTTGTTTTGTGGTGTGGGATTGATATGCCAAGCTGGGTTATTTAGTCTTGCTACATGAATTTGGGTAGAATATGGAATCTTTTGGTGACTATTTAGGATCTATAGAAAGTTTCCAAAAGGGGTATAATGGGAATCATATACCCAAAGGGCCGATTTAGTCCCAGTACTAGGGTTTGACTGATATTTTTGTAGCCTTTAGTGATTTTTTGTAACTTTCGTCTTGTCTGATCTTCAAGTCTGAAAGTCTGAATTTTGGCCTATAGGTGAGTTTCCGTGAAGATGACAACCTCTTGAAAACTTTGAAATTTTTTGCAAATTTTCCTTCAAAGGATCTTCAAGCTTCAATTCACCTAGATCTACAATCACACATCAAGAGGAAAAATGTTGTTTTGTTAGGGAATAGGGGTTTTCCTTGGTCAAACCCCGTTTTGGTAATTAAACCTTGAAATGAAATGAAATAGCATGAAGGAATGATGAATGAACAAATGCAATGTTGCAACTCATAAACCCTTGAAATGAAGGTTGCAAACTTATGTGAAATGGCTTCAATGAATGTGGATCTTGACTCTTGATTGAATGCTTGAAACTTTGCTTTGAAAACTTGTTTGAATCATGAAAACCTACATCACAAATGTTAGCACACAAACACACATGATGCATGATGACTTTGACATGATACTTGAATCTTAAATGTTGCTTCAAATGCTTGATCATTTTCTCTTGAATGCTTGAAAATCTCTCTTGAAAGCTCTAGGTCTAGGTAAAGCTATGTTTCTTGAAGATTCTTAGTGAAATAATGATTTGAAACCTTAGTTATATAAGTATTCCATCTAATTACCATTTATTAGATCCCAAATGTCGACATTCACAAAATTTGAATTGAAAACCTTTATTTACGCTCAAAACCCTAAAAGGCCCCAAATGGGACTCATATGCCTAAGGTGGCATATGGGTCCCACCCTAGATTTTTGGGGTGAGAGAGTGTTGGGGGGTTATAATATTAGGTGCATTTATTGGATTTGTTGGGATTTCAGTTGAAATAAGCCTTGGGATACATAATAAAGGGTATTGAGGGCCTATTAATGATGATTTTAAGGTCATGAATGCAAGAGGGCCCAAAACTTAGTGTGAATATGTAAATAAATACATTTTACAACACTAAATTAAGGAAAAATTAGGTCCATTTTAACCAGGAGGACCTAAACAAGTGAGAAAATGTAAAGGGATACATTTTTTGTCACTACAGATAGTTCATGGTCTTGAGCATTCAGTTTATGGTAGGGTGCTTATTATTTTGGAAACATGATGCATGTCCATTATTAGGTGGAGGATTATGGGTGGTGTATATACTTTGTTCTTTTGCTACAAGATTCACCACCATGGATACATGTAAGAATACCAAGGGAATATGGAGTTGGTGTTGGGATAGTTTGGATAGTTGGTGGTAAAGGATCCTGAGATGGATCATGGGCTGGAAGGATATTGACTTGGAGGAGCAGTTGGTAAGGGATCATGAGAGGGATCATGGGATGGAGTGGAGGAGATACTATGATCTTGAGATGGGGTGGATGAGATGGTAGGATCTTGATGTGGAGGAGTGGGTGATAAGGGTTCATGAGAGAGATTAGGTTGTATAATAGGATATTTATGGATAAGGGGATCATGGGATGAAGTGGAAGAGTTACTATGATCTTGAGATGGAGTGGATGGGATGGTAGGATCTTCATGTGGATGAGGACATGTATTGGTATGCTTTGGAACAAGATATTGGAATGTTTCAACTTTTGTGGATGGTGTGGTAGTGGAGGAGTGTTGGATGGACTCCTTAGATGGTTTTGGAAGGATAGAATCTAGTCGTGGAGTTCATGGGAGTGGATTTGGTTAATGCTAGGAGTAGGAGAAGGGGATTGGATTTGGGTGTCTTCAATGGGTTGGGTGGCTCTAGGAGTAGAAGATGGGGATTTAGTGGATTCAGTGGGTTTTATGGTTTTGATAGTTTGGATAGTATTAAGAGTGGGAATAGAAATGATAGGTGTGGGATGGAGAAGGGCCTCATCACTAGTGACTGTACATGATGGAGTGGGGTAGCATGGCTCCATGAAATCAAGATGTGCATTTGGGGATGTCTTCTAAAAGTTTTCATGGGTCCTTGGATGAAATATAGAAGGAGATACTTGCGTATTTTAGGCTTAGATTGGGTGATGGGAACAAATGAAGGATCATGAATGGGTGGGGCACTGGGGTTATGGATTGATGGAATAGGATTAGATGGAGGAATGGGATTGGATGGAGGACTAAGAGTAGGTGGAGGATTAGGATTGGTGGGGGATCAAGATTAGATGGAGAATGAAGGTAGGATGGACTAGAGGGAGGATTAAGGTGGAGTGATAGAGGAGGGTGTAGAGGGTGGATTAAGGTAAGAGGAAGTGGATGATGGATTAAGGTAGGAGGAAGTGGATGATGGACTAAGATAGGAGGATGTGGATGGTTGATTGATATAGGAAATGGATGGGGTATCGAAATAAGTGGGATCATGGATAGGAATATGATTATGGGTGATCCCACAATACTAGTTTACGATTTTTGGCTAAACTGGACACTGAACTGATTTTTTCTAACTACATCTTCACTTTCGGGCACCTATAGTGCCTAAACTGTGAGGAATTTGAAGATGATGCAAACTAGTGATTTGTGACATTTTCTATGTAGATTCTAAATATATATTTTTTAAACTTTTTGGAATAAGATTGCACTTCTTTTTCCATCTCCTTCAATTTTTTTCTTCAGTAAACACCATTTTTAAGGAGCGACGCTCACCATATAACACAACTTTTTTTCCTTTAAGGATAAAATTCTATTTTTTTTGAATTTAGATTTGTAACTACAATATCTAGTGATTCCAATTGGTTTCATTGTGTTTTATTGAATATTTTTTCCTTAATCAAGTTTCAAAGTCAAACCAATTACAACTTAGACATAGGCAGACTGTATAACAACTTTTTTTGTATGTATCGAAATTCAATTTTTTTTTGTTGGATCAAGGACTTCAATATCTGGTGCACTCTTATTTTTCATTTTTTTTTTGATAATCTTATATTTTTCCAGATGATCATAATAGAGATCTTGATTTTTGGTGAAAAACCTATATTCACAAGAAATAAAAAATAAATAGAATAATAAAATTAAATTTATTAAAAATTATACTTTTTGGGAAGCTTATAATAAGGACTACATTCTTACAAAAAATATTTTTTTAATGAATTCATTTGATCCCCCAAAAGGTAATCCCCCAAAAGGTAAATCAAAAGTGGTTTTTTATCAACATTTTGATAGGTATAAAGGAGACTTCGTTATAGGTATGGTTTAAAACTAGCGTGGTTCTATCTAAGGGGGTTTGATCTAAGGTAGTTTGATCAAACACTCTTCAATTGGAATGATTTACATGGAAATTTTTAAGGATTAAATCATTATATTTTCTAAAAATATGTGATTTTAGCAAAAATCATAATCTCCCAGAAATTGTAAACTAGCTTTGTGGGATCACCCTTATGGATTGGGATATGGGCTGGAGGATAATGAGATGGTGAATTTGGACTAGGGATGGAGGTGATAGTGGTTGAGATATGGATAGAGGATAAGATGGAGCTATGGATATGGAATGACGGGGATATGTGGGGAATAGATAAGAGAGAGATGTGGATGAAGGATATGATGGATGCGTAGAGGAAGAAGATAATGGATATCCCCTGTCAAAGGTAGCATATGTATTTCTAGTGGGTGTGGATGAAGGAATGATGGGATAGCTTGGATGAGTGATTGGATTTTGGATTATGGCTGGGGAAATTTTGCTAGTAATGATAGCATCAAGGGGATTTATATCATACTCATCTTGATCAACAAAACTTTCAATGTCATCTTCAAGGTAATTGGGATCTCCCTTAATCACTATTTTTGGTTGCATTGAAGAAGGATAAGGATTCATGATGTTGGATTGGATGAGAATGGATGAAAGAGAGGGGAATAGATGATTAGAATAAAATAGGAGATGATGAAAAGTTAAATGGAATGGATTGGAAGAATGTGGAAGAAGGGATCATAAGATTTGTTTGGATATCAGAAGATCTTGGATGTGGATGTACTAAAGCTCAGATTGGGATCTAGATTAAGCTCGTATTAGGATTTGATTTAAGCTCATATTATGATTTGATTTAAGCTCAGATTAGGATTTGATTGGGAAGTTATGATATGAGAAACTCCTAAATTCAAGTATACAACTAAACTAATTGAAACCAAGGAAATAGGTGTTCTATCTTTTTGGAAGATGGAACTAGAGTTCAGGACCTATTTCACTCTAGTTCATTCAAATTTAATTCAAGGAAACCTTAGAGATCTCAATCTAGGAATGGAATGAGGAAAATAAACTGCAATAAGGTGTCCTAGGGTGTGATTAAAGACAATAAGGGGGCTCACCACCAAGCAAAGGCTTGGAAAGACAATTAATGAAAGTATCATGCAAACTTGACTAAATAACCTAGGAAATGAAATTGAAAATCAAGATAGTAAACTGAGAATGAACAAAGGGGTACCTAGAAGAAAGATGTGGAAAAAAAAAGCTCTGAAAGCCTAAAATTTTGAATTTTAATGCTCACTAGGACTCGTATGCAAGTCTAGGTGATCTAGTCCTAGACTAGGGCTTCTATATAGAAATTGGAATCTCTTAGGGACTGTTCTGGATCTTTTGAATTCTAGAAAAAGGCAGTACTAGGACTCATACACCTAAGGTGGTGATTTAGTCCCAATATTAGGTTTGGTTAAAATTTTGGCATTCTCTAGTGATCTCCTATAGCTTCTCTCCTTCCAGATCTCTGAGTTGGAAACATTGAATTGCAACCTATAGGTGACTTTTCGTGATCTTTCAATGTAGATGACAACTTTGTGACAACCCTAACAACTTTGTTCAATATTGCAACTTAGTATTCAAAGGATATTCAAGCTCCAAGACACCTAGATTTGCAATCACACATGTAGAGAGAAATTTTTTTTGATTGTGGGTATGTGCAGGATCATCATGGAAAAAATAGGCCCTTAAGTTGCAATGAAAATTCAGAAAAATCAGAGTTAGGAAACTTGACATAAAATTTTTAATAAGTTATCTATATTATTTCAAAAATATGTAAGAATAGAAACTATGGAAAATTGAATGTAGTTTCTAAACTACTAAGTTTATTTATTTTTTTAAAAGTCTATTTGGTGAAAATTTGAAATTTCAATGCAATAGTACTTAAATTTCATGGAAAAAATAAGAAGCAGGTGTTTGTCTGACCACCCTAACCACAATAAAATGATAATATTTTTTTATATTATTTTACATATAAGTAGAGGACTCATGTCCAGATGTGATGCATATT